>PQWD01011052.1:0-277648 GCA_019425675.1 Leucinodes orbonalis | reverse complement strand
ATCGAGACACAATGAATCCATTGTCAGCCCTAAAAACGCTGTAACAGACGAGAACATGGTAAACGACGCACTTTACGGATTGTTGAATTTTTAGTCACATTGATACAAGGACACATTTCAACGAGAAACAAGAAACACAATTCAACGTAAAATCATAATAAATAAAAAAAAAGAAAAATCAATTTGACGAAATATACCTAACCGTAGTTTAATAAGACAATTTGTAACTAACACATATGATGTAAAACTGAAATAAATTATTATTACTATATATATATATATATATATAAAACATTCAGGTGAATAGTACCAAGGTGAAAAGTACCAGTTGAGCACCAGAAGTCCGTCAAACTTGCGCAGTATACTAACATGAAACCGCGACCGACCAATAACGCCAAAAGAAGGCACGGCGACCGACCAATACCGTGCACAAGAAGAATACGCGACGTGGTTGGATTATGCTGATTGGACGATAGCTTATCCCGCACTTCTTAAATCCGTCTTCTGCGTAGCTATGTACATCTGCGAGCCATATCAATTGTGTACTACTGTTAAATGAGTAGATGTATCTTATCGATGTGCTGTCCCCTAGATTACGAAAGTAAAGAAAAGAAAAAGTTAAGAATTTTAGATACGTAATTAATAATACTATTTATTTACTAAAAAGTAAGCAAGTTCCATATTACATTTCAGGCTTATACAACTTAAGAATTAACTATACAAGAAATAGAAAATAACCGAGGTAACAGAGGAACGGTATCATTATTTCCTTTATTATTTATTCCTTTTGACGACCCATTTGGTACCGCGGGTGAGACGTCGGCTGCTTCACCAAGGGTTCCGGGTTCGATCCCCGGGCAGTACAATCATTTGTGTGCATGAACGTATCTGATTGTACGGGTCTGGGTGTTTTCTATGTATAATATGTATGTATTTACAAAAGAAATGTTATATAAGTATGTTTATCCGTTGTTTAGTACCCATAATACATGCTTCACGCTTAACTTAGGGCTAGATGGTGCTGTGTGACTGTCAGTTGATATTTATTATTATTTAAAAATAATTGGGTATTTGACACCACTAATCGTTGACGCACTTTTTATGAGCTGTCAAAAAGGACGTTTCCATATATTTTGTATGAGATTATTGAAACGTGACGTCATTGCACACTAACATCAATTGACCTAATATTTATTGGTTTCAGTGTATTTAAAAATACAATATTGCAAATAAACAAAAGTAATCAATAAAACGACATGTAAAATAAAGTGCACTTTTATGAAAATAAGGTTTGGTATTTTATTGCGAATGGTGGAGAATACCGAATTGTTGGTTATAAAGTCTTAAGCTTTTCAAAAATATATAAACACCAATATCACGTAACATTGTAGTCGCACCGGTCATGCACATCATACACAAATCGATAACACACCAAGGCTCGCTCGCCCCGCGGAACACATTACTCGTGCCCATAAAATCAGCTCGGAATAATCGACACCATTCCACGCTATTTTAGGTTATCAATATTCCAAGTATGTATTATTGTTTACTTTATGTCCATCACCAATGAGACACGAATATTGATAATGATATCGAGTTAAGGTTTTTTTAGCAAATAGGGCCGAATACCATTATTTTACCTTTTACCACAATTGAATGACACGTGTCTTTGATTTGTTTTTTATAAAAAAATGGGATAAGTAAAAAAATCTTTTTTTTTGTTTTGATAGTCGCAGACTAGAGAACGTTAACCGGTCAGCAGTTCGTGAGGTAAAAGCAAACTATCAAAATTCACTTATGCCTTGTTTGAAATAAAGCATTGTACAAAGTACTTTTATTTATTTATGATGGGCTTGCTCTTTAGCGCAGACTACCTTCTATATAAATAAAATTGGACTGTCTGTTTGTTATATTAAAATAACCATTCTTTCTTCATGCATATGATTTTTTTACAATTTTCAAATATTGTCTGCCTGTCTGTTTGTTCCGGGTCATCCCTGAAACGGCTGGATGGATTTGGACGGGACTTTTTTGGCAGGTAGTTGATGTAATAGGCTACTTTCATTTTAGACAATACTTTTATTTTGGAAAAATATGTTTTACCGCGCAGCGGCTGCGCGTCGCATGACTTATCGAAGCGATTTTAGGTTATGTTTTACTGCCGGAGAATATCTTATAACGCGAGCAATACCGCGGGGAACAGCTAGTGATGTAATATGAATCGCGTAAGCACCGATTGTCGAGATAAGCACAGAAGCCCGCGGTCGGTCACCGCGGGACAATGGCGATTGTCAGTCAACGATCGTCGTAAAAGACTATTCAGGGCCGCCAATTGGCAGCCAACTAGGGTGCCACCCGCACTTTTATAAAATATACAAACTGTGAAATCAGTCACTCTGCAATATTCCCTGAGCGCTGTTTTTTATTATTTATATTTATTTCGCTAATTTTAAAATACCTAATAGGATCATTATTGTGTCAATCTCATAGTGAAATTTTACACTCTTCGTTGTGCTTTATATCATCATCAGCCATTAAACGTCCCACCGAGGAGCAGCTACCCGTATAGGGTGATTAGGCCTTAGTCGTCCACGCGGGCCCAGTGCGGATTGGACGACATGATATTTAATAGGTTACCCGATCAGACAATTCATTCTAATATACAATTACCATTTTCATCCATTATATGGATAACGAATTAAATGTGAAATAATCATAATTAGGATATTTCAAAACTTATAAGGCTAAGACAGCCAAAGTTAAGGGTTATGAAGATTACATCAAAGTCTAATGGATAAAAATAATATGCACTATGTGTTATTATCACTTATCAGATTATCTCTTAATATTGTACATATTATTAATGCTTTGTAAAAAAATATCTTGATTCCTTAAAAAGGGACAACCCTTGTCACACGACCACAGCCGGATAAAATTGTAAACGCACGAAAATAGTACTGCCGGGTTTTTGTTGGTTTCAACTCCCAATTTAGGAGACTCTTATATGGACCAACAGGATTTTTGGGGTTAGGGGGGGGGGGGGGTACGCTACTTCTCCGGTTTTTCAAAGTTTATTGTACTGTGCCGGTGAAACCGACTAGCGAAATGTAAAGGTGGGGATGGATGAGAAAAGCGGAGAACCGGGATATCTGTCTGTCTATCTATCTATGACCAGCAGAGGACTACGATAGGTTGAAGAGAGCCTTATATCGCATAAGTAAACAACTGCACTGTTGAGATTTCTTGGGAGCTCCTATGTCAACATGCCAATCCAAAAGAAGGTTTTTTTAATATAAAATTTATTTATTTATTGTATATGCACACATACAAAATAGTCAGAACATATGCAGTGAGAAAATAAATACAAAGGTACTGCTTATTCCGAATGGAATTTCTTCCAGCAGTCCTAAACAGGAAAAAAAACATACTGAGCCAGGCAGACAAAGTGCGCAATTATATAAAGAAACTAAATTTAATTATTGTGCAAAGAATAAAAAAATAGTGACGTTCTTAAATTATTTTTGAAGGTCTAATTTGTATAGATTTTAGCTTTGACTTTACTGTATTAGGAAACCAAAATAAAAGAGGTAAGAAATAATAAAGCCGTATCAGAAATAAACTTTCCACCGAACCCCCCTCCCCATTCGCAATCAGTTTTCCAGACCAATGCAATTAAAACTTCGCCGGCACGGAACTCCACGCGTTCGCAACCTTGACCTCTAAAATTCAACTCAAACGTTCCCGGTCAACGTACTAAACAAAGTTGTTTTTTATGACATAAGTGAACGGAACGCTCAGTGCTCTCACCTGATGCTAAGTGATACGCCTGACCATAACAGATGCAGATTTGAAGGAAATACAGACATCCGAATATACAATTAGACTGGACAAGCCGCCAAGTTTATAGGCAGTCCCAGTGTCGCAATTTCTTTTCGGTTCTTACCTGTGAAAAGTTATTATATTTCTTGGTAAATTTACTGATTCATTACGATGATGGCACAGTTGCACAGGATGGCATTTTGGAAAAAAACGGTAATTTCTTCTAATATACGTGCGTCTTGACTCGTCTCACAGAGCGTAAACTGGCAGCCAGTGTATGCTCGTTGAGCTTACATTTGTCGCACTTTAAACGCGGCTCGCCCTATCTCCTGTATTGGGAAATCTATGGAAGGAAATTAATAACAACAGGATGTCATACTAGAAGACAAGCCAAACTTGCTGTTCAAAACATAGATTAAGCAAAGTTAGCAAATCCTTCGTTAGGAAATGTATTAAGATATTTAATAAAATTCCACAAAGTTGGCTAGAATTACCAATACACAAATTTAAAATTAAAGTTAAATCATGTCTTGAGGAAAGGCTATAACACGTAGATGATTACCTTAAGGACCGAAATGTATGGACGTAGATAGGTTAAAAGCTTGTAAGAAAGAAAGATTGTAAATTGGCGATTGAAAAGAGTAACTACTGAGTTTCTTGCCGGGGTCTTCTCAGTGGAACCAACTTTCCGAACCGGTGTAGATTCAAACTAGCTTTAAAATTTATTATTAATTAGATGATTCAAAAGTGTCTTGTAAAGACTCAATTGAATGAAGATTTATTTCATTTAATTATTTTCCGTCAACACTGTCCTGCGCCCGACACCCGAGACGACAGATGTTAGGTCTCTCATAGCCGGTAATTTTACTAGCTTAAATATTGCCTGTTTGTAAAAGAGAGCATTATATACTCGTATTTGCAATTTGTGGTATCGGTATTCATTCTTTTTAATGTTCTTTCGGCGAGCCGAACTGTCGGCAATATAAACGTAGGACCTCAATGATATAAAAAGTATAGATTCGTGATATGTTCACAAAACAAACGAAAAGTGTTCCAAATGCAGCGACAGCAAACACACATGTTTCGAATGAGCGTACATTTACCTAAACAAAGCCTTCAACTGTATTCTCTTTGGCGGTTCGTTTTTGAGGCACGGGTGGCGTATCTACTTTTATATATACAGAATATCATTGTAGGGCCTTTAAAAATTATTTGTGCCCTGTGATTTTTATGTATACTTATACCGGTCATGAGTTCTGTACGAGTATACACTTCGGAGGTCGTAAATTTTAATTAAGCTAATGCTAAAATTGCCAATTTCCATGCGCGGCACATGTCTGAGATTGTTCGAGACGATAATCTCTTAGTCGTATCGGATGATTCATGAAACGCTTTGCGAATACGTGGCCTCAACATACGAGACGCTATGTACACATCCTAGATTGATCTACCGATACCTTACGCGATACAAAAATAATTAGGAATATTCCTTGCATTGCATCGGTAACGTCACAAGAATTCGTAATATATACCTATATATAATATATACCTACAAGGCCAAAGTTGCTATTCAAACACATAGACTCAGTAAAGTAAGAAACAGGATTAACTAGAAAAATGTAATTTACTATGGAACTCTTTGTCTCCTAGGCAGGCATGATCCATTCTCGGCCGCATCATCACTTACCGTCAGGTGAGATGGCAGTCAATGTCTGTCTATAGGAGATAAAAAAAACTTTAAATAGTAATTTAAATTCCACAAAGTTTGCTTGAATTACCAATACTTTTTTATTTGAGTAAAAGCGCAACTTTGCGCCCAAACGCAACTTTTTGGTACAATTTGCGGTTTACCAAATGGGAAGTTAACCACATAGGAAGTAGCCGGTTGTAAAAGCTGATATACCTGGTAATTTCACAAGTTGCAGTGCGCCGATCACAAAGTGCATAACACTGGTATTTCACGGGATGATATATGTAAATTTTCATTACTTACATTTAATCCCATTTCGTAAACGTATGTTACTATTCTTATTCTTGTACGGTACAGTCGGTTTGAAATCAAATTAATATTAGATAAAAAAAAATTTTACAAAAAAATTAACTTGTCATTGAAATAGTCAGGGTGCAGGTAGACGACCGAGAATAATATCTTTATACAGATAAAGGTTTCATTTCAATACTGCTCTACGTATCCGTAACCATCAGGTGAGCGAACTGTCCCGATTCATTAATAAAAACTATTTATAGTTCAACCTTGCATCGCCGTGTGCGCAAAACAACGCCACCGCGGAATGGCCAATTGTATCGAACTATACAGTATTATTTAGACTGACAAGATGATTGAAGCGATGTTACGGCAAACGGTTACGTGTACAAATGACATAATTGGAACAATAGCCAAGCCAAACCTTTGTAGGTCTTCGGCGTCTTCGTTGCAATAATACTAATCAATTCGCATCGCTTTCGCGGAGTTTCTTAATTCTTACAAGTTTCTTAACTCGATAAATTACGAAAACCAAACGGCTGGAATGACGACCCATGTAATGGTTGATGTTGGGTACACATCATACAAGGTTCGATCCTCGTGCAGTCAAACATTTAGGATCTAAAGGTATTCTTTGATTAGTATGTATGTATGTATTTATTTTAAAAAAACACTTAACTACACACACCTACAAACCCAACTTTCCCCCACGGTTCAGACACAGCCAAACAAGCCACGAGCTAGATATCCCGGATAATACGAGTGACCAATTAACACAAAACATAATTGCGCGCGGTGCGCATAAACGTGCACACGCGCAAGTGTACAAACGGGCCACCCGGTTACCGCGATGCAGCGCGCCTCGAATGCTAGACGTTGCTAGACGCCGATACCACATAGGGCTGTGGTCTATGGTGTACCCGAAAATAAAACCGAAACTGTCGGATATCCGAAAAGCTGCGTTACTGACATATCAACGAAAGGACCTCAACATTATAGGTTAGACATTTGAAAAAGTGTACAGGAGTTCCTTTCATTACTAAGATTTTTTTCAATATTCGCCCCCTAGAAATGCCAATCAAGGGTGAAACGTTGGTGGGAAACTTTGTTGTTTTTCAAGTTATTCGACAAAATTCAGTAGTACAGTTTTGGGCAAACGGATGATGTATGTCTGAATGAAAGTCATATGTTAACTTGAAATTGTGAATGCATATTTTTTACGGAGGTGAGACTGCTTCTTTAGATACGTTTTAAATCTCATATTCGTACAATTCAAAATTAAAAACCGTACAATTCGAAATTAACCGTAACATCCCTAGCTTCGACCTAGGCTCGTGTGAAACCAGCTGGCACACGTCTGGTGTATCATACAACTTGTATGTTAAATAAATGCGTGTGAAGACCCCATCCGTGATATCCTCGTTTCCTATATTAAAATCACTTATCTGTAGTGTAAGTCTATAATTTAGATCCGCGTATAATTTAGCTTGTATTGCTTTAAGTTAGCAATCAGTTATTACTGGAGGCTTAGACTTGGAATCTTTATGTAACTAGTTAGCATCTATACTGTAACCTCACTCTGGAATATTGTACCCTGAGCCACATTAACCACTTACCACTTGACTTCAGATCTTCTTCTTTATGTTAAAGTGTACAGGACGGTCAAGACGCTCACCTGATGGTAAGTGATACGGCTGACCATGACAGAGTGGCATTGTAGGATACCAACAACTGAGACTGTTATTATTCTCCGTCAATACTAATCTACGCCCAACACTAGAGAAAAAAGATGTAAGGTCCCTTATACCCAATAATTTTACTAGCTATAGTGCTCTCATCACGAAACACAGAAGTGCAAAACACTTCTATTTTACGGGACGATATCTGACACTGCGGTTACCTAGACGACGAAATAGGATAACACTCAAATGGGTACCAGGTCATTCTGACATCATTGGCAACGAAAATGCTGATGAACTCGCAAAGGCTGGGGCCAACGCCACCCAAAAGACTGTAGAACCTGTCTGTGGCATCCCCGAAAGCCTGGGGAAAAATGAACTAGAACGGAAGCTCCTCGAGGACTCTGTAAACTACTGGCTAGAGTCACCAGAGACAGCTCACTCAAAAGCGCTTATCAAAGCCTATTCGAAGAAGCGAACCTCTGAACTGCTACAGCTCAGTAAACCCAAGGCACTGACTGGACACTGCAAGCTAAAAAGTCACCTTCACAAAATGAAGCTACGTGACTCGGAAACTTGCAGATTCTGCGCGGAAGAGAGAGAGACACCAATGCACCTATTCTGCAATTGTGGTCCTCTACAATGGAAGCGAAACATCCACTTGGGTAATTATTATCTATGCCCAAATGACATCAAATCTATAAAGTTGGGAGGATCCTAAACTTCCTAAAAAGTGCCCAACTTTTAGATGAACTCTAAGAGAGGAGCGAGTCACAAAAGATCTTCTAGGTCGAAGTGACTACAGGTCTGTATAAGCCTGAATAGCCCACAAAACCAAATAATAATAATAATAACCCCCCAAGGGACCACCTTGTCGTGGTGGGGGGCTTATGGGAAGTAAGGGTCAACGCCCAAGAGCAAAGACGAAGAACTGTCATGAGACATACACGCAAATAATGAACACCCTTCCCAAACTAACGGTCCCAAAACCCCTTTTAAATGAAGAAATGGAAAATAGAAGATACAATTTGCGGTCGCTACCCGGGGTCCGCCGGGGCGCATCTGGAGCCGTTGCTGGATGTGGCAGCATGCGGTCCAGCGGCGATGATGAACTGAACAGGCGGGTTCACGTCGAGAAATGTACTACAGCCGAAAGAGGATCTTCACCAACCTCTACAGTATCCCTATTTTCATCCATTCCATCATCTCCACAGTCTTATGTTAATGAGACATCCCTATTGTCTAATTTCTCTAATTCAATAAATAGTTCTCCTGTTTTGGATGTTGTGCAGAAACGGGATTCAGTCCTAAACAAGGTGACTGCACCCACCAAGACAGGCATAGGTACGAAAAAAATGGTCTAGAGACATGAATATTTTTATATGGCGTACATATCTTACAATAACAAATTTGGAAACCAAACTTAACCCTTACCTTAGTACACTCCACCAGAAATTTACGGAACAATTCCCAGATATGCAAGTTACAAAACAACGCGTTGGTGACCAACGAAGAGCCATACTCCGCAATAAATTATTAGACGCTGATACACTATTCACAATAAGAGCAGAAGTGGAAAATTATATAAAGCACAACACACAAGAAGAAACAAATTTAGAGTCATCTGGCACAGAAACTTTAAAAAGAATGAGATGGAGCCCTGAGTTAAACGAGACTTTAATGAGAATATACTACAAAATTACAAAATTAGAGACTAATATGACGGGATACAGACAAGTTCTTCACAGGGTGATAATTGAAAAATTTCCAAAACTAGCTCATATCTCTGAACAACGATTTTCTGATCAAATTAGGGCAATAATAAATAACAAGTATATATCTGACCAAAAGCTTAAATTGATAAAAGCAGAGATTTCGCTTGAATTGAATGATAGAATATCACAAATTAATATCTCTCCTTCTACTGTAGATGAACATATTAATATTTACACACAAATATCAGAAGAATCAGGTTACCATAATAATACTGAAACTCAAGGTAGTTTAATTACAGTAAACATGACGCGGACTCAATTGACTCAAAATCACTCACACAGCTACAACAACAACACATCAAACAAAATAATTCACGATAATAATACACTCATTAGTAAAATAGAAAATACATTTGAAAAATCGTTAAGTGAGTACGGAAAAAGAGAACCAATCGATAGACCACGCATTCCAAAACAAATTGTGTCACAAAAATTTAATTTTATAGTTGACCACCTAAATACGAAAATCTTACCAAAATACATAGCAGACGATGATAGCTTTACTCGAACTCACGCAATAATATACTGTGCTGCACTCACGGCAGCGATTTGTAATGGTAGTAAAATTTGTCAAAAAGATAATACAAATGTTCGAAAAAATAAGGAACCACCATTCTGGCAACGGAGACTTACAGAAAAAATAAAGATGTTAAGAAGGGACATAGGTCGATTAACAGAATATATTAAAGGAAGTAGAAGTCGAAGACTGTGCTCGCATGTTATAATAAGAAAATCATATAAAATACACTCAAAATATGAAGAGCCAAATAAAAATGACCTCCAAATACTGGATACTTTAAAGCAAAAGTTAAATGCGGCTGCGAGCCGGCTTAAAAGATACAGTAATTGTACACTTAGGAAAAAACAAAATATCCAATTCAAAAATAACGAAAAACAATTTTATAGACAATTGACAACAAACGTTCAGAACACGCAGAGCTCTGAAAATCACATAGTACCAACATGTCATAGTTTACATGAATTTTGGGGCGGTTTATGGGCGCATCCAATACAGCATAATGATAATGCTTTATGGATAGATGATGAGGCAAACGCCACATCCTCTATTAACCAAATGGAATTTGATTGCGTATCCCTTGATTTGTTTATACAGGTTATTAATAAGACGCACAATTGGAAGAGCCCCGGGACTGACCATATTCATAATTACTGGTATAAGAAGTTTACTTGCTTACATTTCTCATTACACAATCATATAAATAATTTCATTAAGAATCCACAACTAATGCCATTGTACATAACACAGGGTGTAACTTACATGATCTCGAAAACTAAAAATCATCAGCAAGATCCGAGCCAATATAGACCAATCACATGTTTGCAAACCTTTTACAAAATTTTAACATCATGCCTAACAGAACTGATTTATAAGCATGCTATAGACAACAGTATACTAGCCGAAGAGCAAAAAGGATGCAAAAGGGGTAGCCGGGGTTGTAAAGAACAACTCATAATAGACTCAATAGTAATGAAACTAGCTATGAAACATAAAACTGATATAAGCACAATGTACATTGATTATCGCAAAGCATATGATTCTGTTCCACATAGTTGGCTCCTTTTTATTCTAAAGCACTACAAAATACATCCCATAATAGTAAATTTCCTGGAACAATGCATGGATCACTGGGAAACTAACCTTAAATTATCTTATGAGAAACCATAGTTCACACTGCAAGCATCCCAATAAGACGTGGTATATTTCAAGGGGATGCGTTGAGTCCCCTTTGGTTTTGCCTCGCGCTTAACCCACTATCAAACATGCTTAATAAGACAGATTTTGGATTTCACATTACCGTTTATCAGGACATACCAATTAAACTAAGTCATTTAATGTACATGGATGATATAAAATTGTATAGTAACAAAACGGAATCACTTCATGAACTAGCAAACATAACACAAATGTTTTCTAAGGATATCCAAATGGATTTTGGAATAAGCAAGTGCAAGACAGTAAATGTTATAAAAGGGAAAATTGTCAGGAATGATTATTTACTTGACAATGGAGACGTTATTGAATCTTTAGATATAAACAATATGTATAAGTACTTAGGATTTTATCAATTGAGACAGATTAACCAGAAAATGGCAAAAAATGAAATTATCACTAAATTCAAACACAGATTAAATTTACTTGTACGATCACAACTCACATCTAAAAACTTAACTAAATCCATCAATACATATGCTATCTCTTTACTGACATATTCGTTCGGAATTATTAACTGGAGCCAAAAAGACCTTGTACAGTTGCAACGTAATATTCATACCACAATGACATCCAATCGCAAACACCACCCGAAAGCATGCTTTCAACGCACAACATTACCACGAGAAAAAAGGAGGAAGAGGTATTATAGATGTAAAAAACTTGCACAGCAAACAGATTAAAAACTTAAGACATTTCTTTCATGATAGATCTTTAAAGTCACCCCTACACAAAGCTATAACATTATCAGATACACAACTTACGCCACTTAATCTATACAATTACGATGTTCAACCTAATCAAAGAGTCATATCGGATCCTGAAAAAGAAAATACTTGGATGGAAAAAGCGCTACACGGACGGCACTACAAAGATCTTCTTTTACCGCACGTAGACAAGATAGCATCGAATGCGTGGCTAAAACGTGGTGAATTGTTCCCTGAAACAGAAGCCTTTATGATCGCGATTCAAGATCAAGTAATTAACACGAGGAACTACCAAAGGCACATCCTTAAAAATACCAATGTACTTGACATATGTCGCCGATGTCATAGTAGCCCTGAAAACATTCAGCATATTACAGGTGCATGTAAGTCAATTGTGCAAACTGACTACAAGCATAGGCACGATCAGGTAGCCGCCATTTTGCACCAGTATTTAGCCTTTAAACATCACCTCATAGACGAGAAAGTACAATATTATAAATACAAGCCAGATGCAATTTTAGAAAATAAATCATAAACTATATTGGGACAGGACCATTATAACGGATAAAACTATACATTTTAATAGACCAGACATAACATTCTTCAATAAAACTAACAAAACAGTATATTTGATTGATATAGCCATCTGTAACACGCACAACTTACAAACAACTCACACAGAGAAGTTAGCTAAATATAGAGATTTGGCTATTGAAATAAAAACGCAGTGGAAGGTTTCTAAAGTGAAAATCATACCTGTTATCATATCTACCACAGGAGTTATTCCAAGGAATTACACACAAGCCTTGCTAACTTAGATGTGCCTTCAGCAACATATACATTGTTTCAGAAAGCAGTAATATTAAACACTTGTCGCATTGTTAGAAAATTCCTTAATTTAACGTAAATATAAGAATAATTGTAATTTTGGATGCATTTGGCCAAGGCCCGTGCATCTGAAAAGTCCACCTCTCTGGAGAGATAAGAAGTGAACAATAAATAATAATATAATAATAATAATTCTTTATTGCACAAAGGAAGATTAGACATACAATTTCACATTAAACAATTACAATAATTGAGTTGTGCATCAGAAGAATGCAGCTTATTTGCATGAACAGAGGTTCCCAAACAAGGCAGAGCCTGTATCTTGGTGAACCAGTAATAAAATTACTTAACAAAGTCTAATTCTTGTAAGACAAAAGTCTAAATTAATCATTCAAAGTATTTGTGGAATAAATTATAAATGTATGGCCTAAAACATCAATTCATCAAACTTTCAGTGCTCAGATAATCGTGCTCCATTCACGGATTCATAAAATAAAATACATTCAACAGATTTTCTTATCAAATTGCTATTGTGTTTCTTTAGATCCCGTTTATGTGATACAGCACTCAAGTGGTGCGTGTCTTATCATAATGATTGCATTTGATCGACGTCTGCCCAATTCCCAGCCGCGGCTAAGGAGTGTTGTAATAACCGCAAGTTTTTTATCCTTCATTTTTGTTTCATTTAAAAAGTAAACCTTATTACAGTTACACGTAAAATATAATTTAGTCAGTCTTTTACCTTCTGTGTATGTATGCAACTCAAAAATAGTAGGAAAATGCTAGCAAAGTCTATCCTGTACACAACATATAATAAATAGGACTTATATCGTCTATCTTTACTGTAAAACCGTTACCCCGAAACTAAGCATGTTCAATAAATAAATAATATATCCACTGACACTCACACAGTGCCATCTAACCCTAAACTAAGCACTTGCCTGTAATATGGGTTTTGAACAACGGTTAAACGTCTCTTGTATACTTTTTGTTGTAAATAAGTACATGATACATATATACATAGGACACCCAGACCAATACAACAGACATGTTCATAACAACAGAATTGACTGAATATAAACAGAATAATGATAAGTTGTAACAACAAATATTATTGCCAACGACTACCTGTAGTTGTCGTTGATTATTGCAACCCTACAAGGTTTGTGCTATGAAAAGATATCAGATCTCCTATAGATTCAAGCTTCTGAATCTACACGGCCTAACTCTACCAACCCTTACTTCAACAAAATCTACATATCAGTAAAATGTAAGGTTTCGCCGTTCTTCCTACCGTCGTGGAGGTGATGCGAATTAAGTTTTGATCTTAAGTAAGTATTGAAATAGCTAAGCCATACTCCATATTACTGATATGTGTAATTTTTTGAAGTAAGAATCGGTAGAGTAGGTAATGTTGAGGCTCGTCTTGGCGGGGCACTGCCGTGCCCAATGATATTCTGTATATATAAAGGTAGATACGCCACCGAGCCTCAAAACGAACCGCCAAGAAGAATACAGTTGTAGAAACTTTGTTTAGGTAAATATACACTCATTTCAAATATGTGTACCTATGTGTGCTGTCCCTGCATTCGGAACACTTTCTTCGGTTTTTTGCGAGCATATCAGGAATCTATTCTTTTTATATTATTGCCGTGCCCCACATTGTTATTGACAACTACATTAAAAAAGCTTTGTTTATCATTGGTTTAACTTAATACTGGAGCTCCTCTTAAGTGTCAATTAGACCAACTGGTTTGAAGTAAGGACCTATTTTGTTAGCAGAACATAATAGGACAACCTATAAAAAATATATTAACGACAATCATATCATCATCTGGGGGCACCGTAGTGCCCCCGCTAAGTCGAGCGCGTAGCAAACATTGCCGTACCATCCTTTACAGGATCCATTTCGCCGCATTTTCAGGCCTCAATTTGAGAGCCTTTAGATAATACCAGAGCGCTGAAATTTTCGTCATCTGGTAAGATATAATAACATACTTGAAATCCAAAATTTCAAGTCTTAGGTCATTTAGTTCCGACGCTAAGCGAAAGCAAAGTTTCGTATTTTCGACAGATAGACACTCACTCACTCATGATCATCAAAACAGAACTAGTACTTCCATTAACTCAGAGAGCTGAAATTCGGTACAGAGTTAGGGTTTAATAGCTACATAAAGGAAAACTATAAAAACTTGGACAATCGAATATCTGGAGTACCTGGTGACCCTGATTAATACAAAATCATCAAATAGAACTAGTACTTCCATTAACTCAGAGAGTTGAAATTTGGTACAGAGTTAGGGTTTAATAGCTACATAAAGGGAAAACTATAAAACTAGGATAATCGAAGTACCTGGTGACCCTGCTTAGATAACAAAACATGGTGGACCGCTTCATCCAATGTCAAAAATCGGGGGAACGGTAGTGCCCCCGCCAAGTCGAGCGCGCTAGACCAATACAAACAGACATGTTCATGCACACAAATATTTGTAGGTACTGCCCGGGGATCGAACCCGGAACCCTTGGTGTAGTAGCCGACGTCTCAACCATTACACCCAATGGGTCGTCCAATATTCCTTTCAAGTTTCTGCAAAAAGAAGTGAAATCCCACAAAAACATTCTGTAAAAAATGTAGCCAAGTCTCGATGGAGCTGCTTGATTGTCTCTAAAAAGTAATGAAATCAAGACAAAGACGTGCCAAGTCTAAGGTTCCTTACTGTGATTACTTTATTATTATGGTTAATGTTGTGTGACTTGGCCGTTGAACACTCTTTATACGTTAGTGGTTTATGGAGGGGTTATTGAATCACCGTTTTACAAGTGGCAAATTTGTATCGTCAATGGGTAGCAGTTCTGGCGACAGAATAGTGCAGTGGTGTCATGGAGCATCTGGTTTTGTATACTCTTCAACGGCCAAGTCACACAACATCAACCATTATAATAAAGTAATCGCAGTAAGGAACCTTAGACTTGGCACGACTTTATCTTGATTTCATTACTTTTTAGAGATAATCAAGCAGCTCCATCGAGACTTGGCTAGATTTTTTACAGAATGTTTTTGGTGGGATAGATATGTAACTAAAATATTTAGTATATACTAGATATCCTACAATGCATGTAGTCTTTTGGCCCTTCTCTCTTTAACCTATCGCAGTCCGCTGCTGGACATAGGTCTCCCCCATTTTGCGACAGAAATCCCGGTTCTCCGCTTTTCTCATCCAGCCTCCACCAGCGACCTTTTGCAAGTCGTCGGTCAATCTTGGCTTGCCAAGATGCAGATTACTAAGTACTCGTAAAATAACTCAGTAATAAAGTAATTATAGGCGGCCTCTGTTTATCAAAGGTCGTTTGCTCAAATACTAAAAAGTGGATAATAACATTTTATGGATTTAAAAAAAAACTTTAAAATCGCTTAACTTATGCGGACTCCGAAATTAGTCCGCTAAGGTGAGAATTCCAAAATTTTTTATGTGTGTGAAAACAAATACAAAGGACCATTCTTTGATATTTTCATCTCTATTATCTTTACGGAAGAAGTGCACATTACACTTAAATACTCAATAAAATGTTGGACCGTTCACTTTCGCGTAACCTTAGTAGTAAAAACAGAAATTTTTGTTGAATTAACACTATTAATTTTGTTAAAAAATATATACAAATTGTATTTATTTAAAATGATTGTCTTGAACATTTTGGTAAAAGTATTTGTATTCTCCTCTCGCAGAGTGTCTCAATTAATTATATGTTACCCATGTGTATAACGAGTATATTACTCGAGTACTCAAAGCCATAATATAATTATGTAGTAAAAGTAATTCAATAATGTAAGTTCAAGGACAAGAAATCCGGCATTGCGCCTGTTAAAGTACAACGTGGGTGATCTTGACTGTCAAAAAATATAAACAGATGATGAACTCTAGGCCTTCTTTGTATTGGAGAGTTTCGCATCCACCGCATCGCAAAAGTCGCAGCTGCTTTCTCAAACAGCCGCATTTAATCCAGCTGAGGCGTCCAGGGCCCGACTGATGTGGTCTAAAAAAATATTCCTGACCTCGTTTGGCTGAATAGCTTCGGGCGGTGAGCTTCCCTGGGCGGACCCGCCTGCAGTGAATCTATTTTATGCGCGAAATCGAGTAAGATGGGGATATTCCAGAAGTAGTCTATATGACTGTGCCTATCAGACAATGGAACACCTACTGTTTGCCCGAACTGTCCATCTTCGTGCGGTTATCGCGACCTCTGAACAAATGAAAGGGCGATCGAAGTGGCCCAATATTATGATATCTAGTTCTTAAATCCTACTCGATAAGCAAGAAGAAAATCAATCGCACTAGTCCAAGGCGTGACAAGGCTCGTTCGTTATTTAGCAGGATGAACCAAGATCTGATGAGGTTGGCTTTGTGCGGAAAATTAAATGCTAGACAACCAAAATAAACCAATAAAATACAATTTTAGATAATATTGGAAATCAGTTTTATTTATTCATATACCTAAGTTATCTCGGTTTTCTGTTTAAATGTTATGATAACGAGAGAAATCTATTTACAAACCAAATAAAAAAGTAGGGATCCTTCACAACTTAGCGATATATTTGGGAGTGTGCAAAAGTTAACTGTTGCTGTTGTATCTATTAAATATGTTCTCAGTTCCATACATATGTACCTCATATTCCACATAAATATCGATAACTTCTTGTTATATTTTTGCTGGTATATTGCTATAATAAACGTTTGATAACATTAAAAACATCCGACGCAGCGCATCGGAGACGTGTTAATTCGCGCGCGGCGCGCTCACTTTCTCCGCGTCTGGGATAGTGCCGGGGCCTCGCGCGCCTTACAGCGGCAACACGCCAATTGCTTTTCTAATTAGCCTTATTCCAAACCAATGCGCTGACTTTTTGAAGATATTGTCCAGATGTAAAGTGCATTTTGACATATGCAAAGTGCATTTTGACATAAGCAAAGTGCATTTGGACATATGCAAAGTGCAGTTGCATATGCCTAAGGGTAAACTAAACACAAATTATGATAATCACGCAAGCTACTGTTTGTCTCTGGACCTAAGTCTAATTACTTCGAATCAATAATTTAAATATTTCGTGTAAAATGTTGCCAAGACGAGCAAATCAGTTTTTCCATGTGAAAAAGATATCAGATCTCATATAGAGCCAAGCTTCTGAAACTACACGGCAAACTCCACTGAACCTTAATTCAACAAATTAGTACCTAGTTATGAATGGCTTCGCCGTTTTCCTACCGTCATCGAAATGATGTGAATATTTAGATTCCGATCTGAAGTAAGTAACGAAACAGCCAAGCCATACATATTTACCGATGACTAGAAAATAATTATCTCAAACGAGGTAGAGGCTCCTTTGATGAGCACATTTAGTTATTGGTGTGGTAGTCGTTAACATTTACCATCATCTTGATTCGTGCCCACATGGATAAAGTTCCGATCCTAACTTGTCATTCTGTGTGGTAAAATTTGTGCCCTGCCTGCTGACCTTGTTGTACACTAGTGCAAGTACAACGTACAGAATTTTACCATGTTGGTCTAATGTATTGCCTTACATTTAAATATCAAGACCAAAACAATATAATGTAAGTACATAGCGACAGCAGGCATATTTCATACACTAGTTTTGTGTAAGTAACCTTGTCCTAAAAAATCGACTATATACAACAGGTACAGTTTGTACCTATTATATATAGTCGAAAATCTACAGAAGGTTTATTTAATTTTACTCGACTGTGAGATTTGGATATATGTGTAAGTTGGATTCAAAAAGTTGGATCCCACTCACTCATTAAAACCAAACTCAGTGTCATGATTAGTGAAGACCTCATACTTATTTACAGCATTACCATACCGACAGAACTTCGTTTCATCAAATTGTTAATAGCATTAACAAATACGCCAGGTCTAACGTATCAGCTCGTAAATGAAACCTTGACATGCTAAAAAATAGGTTTCACACGTGATTCTCTTAAAATTTACAACACAACTAAGTATGAGATATCTAATTGATATGCCACCTGTAGAGACAATTGTTTGTTAAAAAATGCCTGTTTTGTTAGATTTTTTGTGTCATAACATAGCCCAGTGGTGTTAAGTGGCACCAGTGGTCTCAAATTCAATTGCCGACTTGCTATTACCTTGTACTGTATGAGAATCAAAAGTGGGCCCATAAAAGTTTCCTTTTATTTAGATAAAAAAGCTATAATAGTCACAGCACCATCATAAGAAATGACTTCATATAGAAACTATATGGCTAACAATATTTTCCACTCTGCTTTCTACTCGTTTGAAGTATTTCATTAAGTTGTTTGCCAGCGGGATTAAATCAAAGTCTTCGTGGTTGATTGTGTTACTAGGAATATACAGAACGAAACTGGTTGCTAGATGCAAAGACATTTTCAATGAAAAATGGTTAATTTTCTCCAAAACAAATTAAAGAACGTCTGCATGTGGATAACAAAGAAACGGCAAACTTGTCATGACATATGAGATGGAGCTAGACAGGCTAATTAATTAGACTGCGACGTGTGCATACATTTCGAGGTGATCAAGTCGCGGCCTAGCAAAATCATAAGTGCGTAACCAACATGTCTTTTATTGCACATTTATTAGTTGACATCTAAGATACAGTCACTATTCGTCAGATATTTTTTTGTATATTTTAGTGACTTAATACCTAAGTAATATTGAATAAGAATAAGCGCTGCCGTGGTGAACCAAGAAACAAACAGCATTAACTTTTTTAAATATTATTCACTACATGTACTTTTTCTTTAGTTGCCAAGATAAGAGGTCAATTGAGATAACATGAAAAGTATTATCAATTCACATAATTGCTAATGTGTTAAAACAGCCCATTATGCGCTGAGGCCGCGGGTTCAAATGCAAATGACAAAGGTTTGAGTGTCTTAAAGGTAGATCCAATGTGTTCGATTATCACTCGTTAGCTGCACTTAACCCACATTCATACTTTGATCTACATTATGAAACTGGTAACGTATTAACATTTGATGCTTTTATATTTGTTTCTGTAGGTTTAATAACTAGAAGGACATCGTAACGCAAGCTATACATATTATAATGAAATAAACATCTGAGCATCGTCGGTGGCACATTGGTGTGGACTGTTGCCTTCCGATCTGGGGGGTGTAGGTTCAAACGTTGATTTCTTAGCACATTACCTAAATAGAACAATCGTTTTTGAAGCGGAGACAGGGTCCTCAGCTGGAGATCTCGTTTGTCTAGCGAACTGTCAAACTGTCAATGCGCAAGTCAAAACAACAACAAACAAACAACCTTTAGACCAATGGTCATGGAAGCAAAATGGTTCCTTCCGGCAATAAACCGGCACGCGGAATAAGTTTACAAAAACAGTGTATTTTTTACAAACCTACACGGAACCCATTACCTATTCTCTATTCTATTATCCCAAAAATAATTACAATATTTCTTAATTTTCCGTATACACTGCTAACAATGTCATGCGTGACCAGAATATGTAAAATTTCTCAATGGCATTACGTAACTTATAAGTTATAACCGTATATATGTTAAAAGATTTTTCGGTTGGTCTTACATACTTGCATAAACAATGTAGGTAATAAAAATCCACAAACCTACTTAGTATACTTACCTAAAATAAAATGCTTTTTGTGGATAAGTATCCTCGTCGTCCATGAATGCTAGGAACATGTTTATGACAATACATTTTCTATTGTGTCCGATTCCATAACGAACAAGGATATAATTATGGGTTTTGAATAATATGAATACTTACTATCATCACATCAATATTCGCTGTGGAAAAAACGCATTACATTCTCGTAAATGATATCAATCAGTGTTATCAGTCATTAGGATAAATGGGAATCAAAAATAGCGCCTGATATAATTGTAAGAGCACTTGCGCACAAAAGGAAAAATAAATTTAATAATGTTGCAAAAATAAAATCAAACTTTTGGGTTCATAGTTATTTACATTAATAGTAAAGTACTCGTGTAAGAAACAATAAAATACAAACATATATCTTAGAAGCTTTGTTGTCAATGTTCAGTCTTTTTGATTCGAGTAAGCTTCTTTGGGTGCGAGGACGAGGGCCCTCGGTGGGCGAGGCTGCGGGCGGTGGCCCGCTATGCCCACGCCTTGCTACGCCACTGGCAGGCCAGGCGAAATGTGGACTGAGTTGTACAAATATATATGCATCGTAAATGATTCGAGTATTCGAGTAGATATTTTAAACAAAAAAATTGAGAAATATATTGTGACCCTTGGTAAAAATAAGTTGTTTCTGATTTATATTAAAAACTGTGACTAGGACTCGCCCCCATAGGTTTCCGTACCATTGAATAATCTCTATACAACTAGGTATAGGTAGTATTCGTTGCAATAATCTTAAAACATCGCCCGGACACGTTTTTAACACTAGATTTTCTATTTGACCACGCGTCGGCGTAGTTGACTTGGGATCCTTTCCAAGGTCAGGCGGTATTTACGCCAGGAAAGCTTCTATTATTATATCAAGCCCAAGTCCGGTCTTGTATGGAATACTGCTGTCACTTATGGGATGGATCTTGATCAACTGGCTTCTTTGGACTCGATTAAGAGGCGAGCTGTGCGGCTCATTGGCGACCCTATTCTGACTGACGCCAAGCTTTAAAGCCTCGAGCATCGCCGTAGAGTTGCACAGCTGCCGGTTTTTACAGGTTACATTTCGGCGAGTGTGAGATGTAATTGCACTAATTAATTCCTCCAGCCCTTTTTCACCATCGAAATACAAGACGCAGGTGGGCGTTCCATCCTTACGTGGTCGTCATTCCACATATCGGCACAGCCCGCTATGGTGCCCCCCTTCCTAATGCGCACCGCAAAAGAATTGAACTCGTTGCCACCTAAGGTGTTCCTCGATCATTACAACCTGGCCCGTCTTCAAGGCAAGACATATTGCATAGGCTGTTTCTAGCCAGGCATGATCCATCCTTGGCCGCATCATCACTTACCATCAGGTGAGATGGCAGTCAAATGTACCTACGCCTAAAAGATAAAAAAAAAGTTAAAATACCTACTTGGGGAATTAAATCATTAATAAGAAATAAAGAGTATTTTTAAATATTTCTTGTGCCTACCTGTTGTCATTATATATTTATTCTTGTATAACTTATGACTCAGTGGTAAAAGAAATATAGCATTTGTGTTTGTGTACACACATACACATACACGGCTTAAATAAAAAACGTTATACTTTGCTCATCGTTTCAACCTATCGAAGTTCGCTGTGAGTTCTGCACAAAGGACCTTTGCAACGCATGATCATGCCTCCATTAGTCTAAGTAGAGTTGTAAGCGCTTCCAAGGCGAGGACTACACTCTTCGCCGATTCTTAGAGTCCCATGTCCCTACCAATTATGTTATTAGCATAGTAAAGAAGTTTTAGTCAGTTTAGTTTTTTCTTTAATTACTTGTATCATAATTCTTTATCTTTATTTTCCTATTTATGTATTTATTTTTACTTTTATTTAATACTAGCTTTTGCCCGCGGCTTCGCTCGCATTAAATTCGGGTTAACACGGTACTTTCATTTATCACTATACATAGGATTTCCCCTCCCTCCAACTTTAAAGGTTTCGGAGTCAATAACAGGTTTTTTTTTAGCAAAAAATATGTTATAGTGAGCTAACCTTAAAAGATAGACATATGCTGTCGCGGACTTTTTTGTAGACCTTTAAAAGGAGAACAATACTCTCATACATGACTTTTGTGTAACTTTAACCGTTTACGCAGCGTACGCAGCGGAAGCTCCAAGTATGAAAAATACCCCGATTTTGAAACATTCTTCATTGCTGCTCCGCTTATTACTCGTAGCGTGATGATATATAGCCTATAGCCTTCCTCGATAAATAAGCTATCTAACACTAAAAGAATTTTTCAAATCGAACCAGTAGTTCCTGAGATTAGCGCGTTCAAACAAACAAACAAAGTCTTCAGCTTTATATATTAGTATTGATCTGTATTTCTATTATTTTATATCTGTTTATATATAAGATTTGTTTTGTTTATATTTGCACCTTAATGCCCCTTTTTAAAATTATTACTTTTTTTGTACTTGGAAGAAATTGCCCTGTACGATAAGGCCACCCATTGTACCTACTTGATTACCATTAATTATTATTATTATTTTGTTTTGTTTCTTGTGTTAAGTGCAATAAAGAATTTAATAAATAAATATATTATAGGTATTTTTTTATAAATCAAAAGATTATTGTATCGATTTAATATTATCAAAAATTACTAGAACTTGTCGGCAGATACATAGTAAATAACATACTATTTCAATAAAATTATTACATACATACCTATACTTTACCTAGGTCATACATTACATACCTTATGAAACGTCATGCAAAATCCCCGGGAGCCAATGTTGCACCCCAAGTCCTAAAATCACATACACATCTCACATCATATGTTCTTCTTTTAAGTTCTTCATTATTTTCACAACAAAAACGAAGTCGTTTGTGTAGATAGGTACCCATGTTGCTTTATCTATACTATCCTAAAGACCTTGGGATCTGTGAAGCAACATGACACAAATGTTGCAACGCTATAAAAAAGTAGATCATTATTTACAATAGAATTTAAGAGTAATCAAATAAATAGTAACTTTTTTGACATCTTTTGGCAAATCACCGATAACAAATTTCAGCTGTTACAAAGAATATTCAAACGATTTTTGTGGAACGCCCCAGAACCAATGATATTATGTATATATAAAGGTAGATACGCCGTCCGTGCCTCAAAAACGAACCGCCGAGGAGAGTACAGTTTGTACTCCTTTGTTTAGGTAAATGTGTTCGAAAATCAAAATATGTGTGCTGTCACTGCATTCGGAACACTTTTTTCGATTGTTTTGTGAGCATATCACGAATCCATACTTTTTTACATCATTGCCCAGAACACTTACCCTATCAAAATCTGACACAGTTTTAGATATTTATTTATTTCATTCCACATGAAGCAGATGCTACATACTTGAATAAGTTACATATATACTTAATATCTTAATATCACATGAACCTTTACAGGCACAGCAACATGAAACTTTCGAGTAGGTATGCCACCGCATGTCCAAAATGTGTTGGGCTACCAGCGCCGCTAGATCTCAAAGCACTACGCGTCCTGTTGGTACGTTTTAACTTTGAAATTACAAATGGTATACGAAAAAGAAGTCACGTGACTTAAATCCAACATGACTGATTCGTTATTTGAAATGCAGCGATATTGATAGTAGGTAATGAGGGTTTGCTGAAAATAATGCGAACTGACATTTTCTTAACAAATTATCACGCTGTATTCGTTAAAAATTAATATCTTTTAATACATATTAGTATTTTGAATTAGTTATTTGAAAATAAGGAGACAAAAAGTATGAAATAAAAAATGTTAGTTTAAAAAAACTTAATACCGCGCTATTAGCATGCCATTAGAATAACAAATATAATTTATTTTGAAAAAAAAAGCGTGGAGCGTTTATGTAGGTAATTTTTATTCTTCATGGTCAAAACGCTCCACGTTTTTCGCTCGCCACGCTCAAGCCTAATTTACATAAATGGATTTTAACTTCGACCACATATTAAATCTTCGACGTTGAAAAGGTTATTATTTACTTTGAAGATTAGAATACATAGGTACTTGCAATAGGTAGTTTCTTCCTGGAGTATTCTCAGTAAAATCAACCGCCCGAACCGGAAACAGATTCAAATTAGCTTTTTACTAATATTCTTTATTTAACAATAAATGCAAGTGTCTTGTAGGTAAGGACTTAATTCTATAAATCATATTTTTTTTTCATAAGTGTTATCCAACGGCTCTCACTACAGAAAGTCATATAAATAAGAATTGATTGTAGCAATTTCAAAGGTAGACAGTCAAACTAGGTCTCTGCCCTATTGTATCATATTACTTATTCCAATATTTGTTTTATTGAAGTAGACTGTTTGTTTAAAATCCCATACGTAATGATAAGATAATGGTATGTGTATTCTGTATTCTATGGTAAATGCAAAATGCTCTATAAATACGTAGTGTCTTACGATAAAAACAATTAGTTCTTGCTACGATTCGTAATAACGCAAGTTTATGTATCAACATGAGGGCGTATCTAGTCTTCTCGTTTTTGGTAAGCAATAAATTTATTATATTTTTGTAATAATTGTGAAATCCCCTTAGCAGAATAACCAATAAATTGTGGTTTCATTGAACACACTTCCACATACCTACTGTACCTACGTAGAATAAATATTATGGAGCGCGAGGAGGCGCGCGGTAAGGCTCTATTGTGGATATCAAAATTGCTGGAATTAAAACCAACGGATATAGGTACTAAACCGCATCACTTTGTATTTACACTTAACAAAATTTTATGGCATATAGAATGATCATCAAGTAAGATGTTCATTCTTAGTTTGTCTTATGCACTTCTGCCGTCTTCTGCACTTGCCTAGGTACAATATAAAATTTAATCTTAGGGAGGTATTTGTTAACACCCACCAATCCGTATTGGATAGCGTGGTCGGTTGTCGGACGAGACAAACTCACCATAGCTATGCTGGGTGGGGAGGCTTTTAATTTATTTGCACTAAGCCATGGACCTATATAAGTATATAGGACTAGAACATATTTAATGGTCCCCTAAATAAGTCAGCGGAATCATTTATGAGACTGTTAAATATTGAAACGACGCGTCGTTTTAAATTCCACCATGTAGGAATTTCAGTAATTCCTCTCTTGCAGATTTGCTCGGCATTCGCCTTGCCTAAAAATGTGGATCATTCATTGGAAGTCCGCCAACGTAGTGAGCTTGATGTCTTTGCCAACACAAGGTAAAATTACTTATATTTTTTAACATAAAATTTTAAATTGTCTACGGTTATATTCTAATAAAAATTAAGACCGAGGTCCATCTGCACTTGCCACTTGCCTAGTGAAGCTGTGAAGGCTATCTGCGACAAACAGCAAAAATCCAACCGAAAAAAATAAATCAATATAATCACGATGAATTTATTTACTGAAAACATAAGCACATAATGTGTATTGATCTGAAATTAAAATTCTATAAACAGAAAACTCATCGAGCAACTTGTCCAAAATTTACGAAATGCAGCTACTGAAGCCCTGGAAGCGATCAGCGTTTTTGAGACCGGACTTTTAGAACAAGCCAAACTCATTCGAGAAAAGATTGTAAATGATATCCTTAGCCTTAGAGATCGAGTGTCTCAAGCTATAAAAGGAGTAGTAGATAAAATAACTGGCTCCGGCGCGGCGGTCAGACAATGCATCGAAGTAAGTATTAATATTAGGAACTTGATAGGAATAATCTAAATGATTCGCTAAGAAATATTTTACTGTTTTCACAAACACTATAAAAATTAATCACGTGTGTGCAATAAAAAAATCTCATAGATTTTTGAATTAATTCAAAAATCATAACACGTGATTAATTTGTCATCATTCTCATGTATATACGAATTAATTATATGAACAATACCGAAGATTAAAATGTTCGGTATTGTTCATATAATTAATTCGTATATACATGAGCTTTACTAGATTCCCTTGGCAATAGGCACCCTTAAAAGTACCTATTAATAAAAAATAGTATCGTTATTTTTATTCTTGTGCGCACAACGTACACTTCCACTGGATTTCATAATGAAATTGTTGCTAAATACCTACAGTAGTATTAATAACCATCACAACATTTTTTGCAGTCTCATCGTTCAGATGCCAATGTTCTTTTTAACGACACCATGACCAAAACACTGGAGTGTGCCGATGAACGTATTTCTGAAATAGATTTACAAATTGAACACCTTAAGAATAACAGTAATTCTGCAATTGAGTTTTCAAGCAATGCACTTAACGAGATGAAAAAATGCGTGGAAGAAAATACTGGTAGCATTTGGTCCGTTGGAGCCTGCCTTGGAACTGTTGCTTTAAAAACAGAAATGAAGGCGGCTGTATTCACAGCCCAGAGTGCACTGGCGGTAAGGATTACTTATTTAAGTAGTAAAAATAAAATTGCATGTACATAAATTTATTAACGATCAATGTAAGTTAATTATACATTTCGTTGATTTACAGATTGCCCGCCTGAACCTCGGCTTGGCCACTATGCCAGCAGCCCTAGAAGTATGTGCTGGTAGTAATGTTGTAGCTGCGGGAATAGTTACTGCAAAAATCGTCATGGAAATTGGTAGCTGCTCGGCGTCATCAGTAGTTACCAATCTTTCTAGCAACAACTTGTAAACGTATCATTGGACTAATGAAGATGTATTTAATAAAATAAACCTACTCTCGAAAATTCTCTTCATATTTTCGGTTTCTACATTACTCTTTTATATCCTTTCAATATGAGTTTCCAAATATATGGAGATCAGAAAAAAGTACTGAATTTGCAGGTACCATTTTTTCTGAAATAGACTCAGGTACCTACTAGACTCAGGTAAGATGGGATGAGTTCCTTGAACCTGAGAAAATACCCAGTCTCATACCAATGCCTAGTCCTTCTTGAGGGTTGCGAAGTTTTAGTTTAGAATATCCTTGATTAGGAGAATTCAAGTCGTGAGGGTGGAGAAACCTGGTGTGGTTCAGAACGGCTATTATTATTAGCTATTGTTTCAGAAATGTTTGTTATATCCGAAAGGAATGTACCTTCAATGCACTAGTATGTACCTTTAATAAAAATCAATGTAATGGAGGTAAAACGGGAGCAATTATAACAAAGTGAGCCGCGAGTATCGAGTATTTACATCACCTGCAAAATAACTCAAATGGATTGAGTGTACACGTACAACAGTAGCTCATTATAACGTCCCCACCGAGGGGCACGATCCTACCCTTAGAGGGTGTGAGGCCTATGCCGTAGTTATTCACGCGGGCCAAGTGCGGATTGGTCAACTTCACGCACTATCTTTGAATTGCTTCGTAGGGGTGCGCAGGTTTCCTTACGATATTTTCCTTCACCGTCGGATAAACGTAGATACTTAATAATAATTTCGAAATTCGAAAAGACATTAGTATTTGTATTTGTTTGTAATTGTTTGAACCTGCGCCCGCCAGGTCGGAAGGCAACCGTCCACACCAATGAGCCACCGACGTTCTTAATTAATTGAGTGTGCCAAGCTATTATACCCGAGAATGTACTTTGATCAATCGAAGTTAAAGTCTCACTCAGAAACGTCCTTAATTAAGCTCCTTGTACAATTAAATTAAATGGAATATGTGTTGCTGTGACAAAACTATATATGTATCAGTTCAATAGAAACCTACATTACAAACCTACCTATAAGGTAAATAAAGAGCTGATAACACAAATCAGAAGATGTTTGGCAGCTCTACTAAAGTTATTGACTGATTAATCGTTAGTGGGTACTAATAACCACTTCAGCAAACCTTATAAATAGGTTACGTAATTGTATTACCTATATCAGTTACATAAAGATTTAACGCAATGTATACCATTTTTCTTATATTAATACAATTGTTTTTAATTCATGTAAGTATTTTCATTGATTTGTATAGTTTCGCTTTATTTATTTCTCTAAGTATGAATTATAAACTTGTTTTTTAAGCATAAATTATGCCTCTACCAGCGACCATACTTATATTGTTGGTTACTTACAATAAGTGATCTTTAATTCAGGTATTATGACTCCAATAAGATTGAATGCGGTCGATTATTTTTAGTTACCACGCTTGCTGTCTACACTGGAAAATATTCGATGCCTTTTCAAATTTGTGTAAAATGATACTAACCTGTATTGTATGCCTCAAAGAAATATATCGTTAGTATCCAACTTTCATCTTACGACTCCTCTCTTTTCTCGACCTATAACAATCATTTAGTCTGTTTATTATAATTTATAAATATTGTGCTGTCGAGGCAATAAAAATAGACACTTGAGTCACTCAGTTCATATCTTTCCTTAAACCTTTTACCTCATAAATTACTTGTCTAGTGAGATATCTACCTGTATAGGTATATATTGACTTTCTTAATTACAGAATGAACCACAATACGCGAAAGAGATTCCCCAATTAAAGAGTTTATGGTTTGCGACAAATAATATACAACACCAGAAAATAAATACACTTACAAAGTTGGCAATTATAAGAAACGAAGAACGAAGTATTTCTGATATATGGGAAAATATAAGAAATTGTGCTCAAAATGCAATAAGGCGCTTGAAAAGAATTGCAAATGATACTAAAGAAAAGATCAAAGTTTGGGTTCAAGGTATAAAGAATCATGCTTATGCATTAATTAAATCTTTCGAAACAACACTTAAAACATTAAAAACCAAAATTAAGCTAGTAATACAAAGTGTATTGGAAGACGACAATATGATGAATTGTTTTCAGGTAAGTTTAACAACAAGTGCAATTGGTGCCTATCTACTAAAATGTAAAACATCACATAATTAACATTTCATTAATGTTTAGAACGAAACAGAATCTATTAACACAATATTACTGGACATTGCACAATATGTGACTACTTGCATAGCAGACAAAATAAAAGGTATATCATCTTTAGAAGTAGAAATGCAAGTACAAGAAATAATAAACGATAAATATTTTAACGAAACCATTGAAATTAGAATAAATATGTGCAAAGAAAACAAAGAACAGGTAGATGTATGTCTTCAAAAGATCAGGGAATATATTTATGAGACAACAGACTCTGCACAAAATGCATTACTGGAAACTGTAAGTATTGTTTAAGTAGGTACATAAACATAATTAAATAAAATTTGTTTAGTAATTTGAACGCATTTTGTTTTGTTTTTCAGAGACTTCAATCAAGAAGCTTTGTGGATGAAATCTTAAACGCAATCATTAATTGTTCTACAGATGGATTATTGAAAGCCTCGAGCGTCATCACAAATGAGATGCTAAAACTTTTGAAATGTATGTTAGAGGTGCAATCGTGATTTATTTACGAAATTTTGATAAGATAATAATTAATTTTAAAGTGACAAAGAAAAAATTGTTCATAATGTTAATCTATAGGTACACCTATTCATATAATAAAAAACTAGCGACCCGCCTCAGCTTCGCACGGGTGATACAATGCTGACTAAATCTGTGAACGGTCGGCCGGTACCGCCGCTGGTTAAAATCGCTTCGAAAATTAGCCATTATTTCGCTTCATAAGGCGTGCAGCCTTACGAAGCGATTTTAATAGTTAGCTGACACCCTGGATAAACAACAGCCTATGTTTTACTGCGGGAGAATATATTATACCGCGGGTAATACCTTGGGGCACAAATAGTATTTGAATATAACCGTACATACCAACGTTATTCCGTAGGTAAAATATATTTGTTTAACACAGTGAATACAAAAATAACTAATTAAAACTGTATTTTATGTATTGTTTTATTTGAAATGATGAACCATGAAGTGCATATTTACATCATCATTAGACCGCGGCTTCTTATTAACCGTCACAATCAAGACTGCCCTTATACCGATGGCCATAATAACACGAGCGCCAATATAATATGTATTGACGCTCTTACGGTGAAGGAAAAACATCGTGAGGGAACCTGCGCATGCCGGGAACCAATAATACCAATCCCATTTAACCAGATCAAGAACTGGCTAAGAGACCACACACAGACACGGCAGCGGAGTGGTGGACCTCGACACCAGGGTGCAGGCAATCCAGGGAGGCCATGCCATCCCTGGACAGGAAACTGTCCAGACGTCTTCTACGGATGGACAGAAATAGCCTTAGACTGGTGACGGGGATCATCACTGGACACTGCGCACTAAACAAACACTTTTACACAATAGGTATCACGGACAGTCCTCTGTGCAGAGCGTGCATGGAGGAGGAAACGGTGGCGCATGTGCTTCTTAGGTGCACAGGCGTAGCCCAGATCCGCAAGAAGATTATCGGCTCCGGTAACAGTCGCGGATGCCCTGAGGAGACCAGGAAACCCATCTGTTTTTGGAGGGAGGTGGGCTGGCTGAAATGACCAGAGGGCCGACACGGCTTACGCACAATGGTCCACTACACGGACTAAGTGCGGAAACCGAACTCCGTAACATAGAACATAGAACCAGTGCATGCCTGCGAATAAAATCAAAGGTTGTGCGTGAAGACGTCCAACCTGCACTGGGCCAGCATGGACAAGTAAGGCCTTCTAAAACCCTATATGGTTAGGCTCGTGCCCCTCCATTGGGATGTTTAATGAGCTGATGATGATGGATTGTATTTGTAAATTTGGTGCACCAAATAAACATTTTTCTTTATTTTCTTTCTCTTCTTATGCATAAAGTGTGCTCACTCTTAAAAATATGGGAAAAGAAAGCCAAGCAAGCTTAAACCTTGTAATGAAATTTTATGCCCGTGTAGTACCATCCCAATCAAAAAAGATTCATCTTGGTTGCCATAGATAAACGTAGATAGTACATTGAATAGCACATCAAATCAACATCCTAAGTTTTGCCTAATTATGCCGTTAGGTTCAATATATTATGTACAGCATGGTAAGTAAAGAAGCATGATGTTTCTGCTTTGTGGACATATTTGAAACAAAATTTCTAATAAAAGGTGTCGGCTCTCTTTATCTTGGAAACATTTACCAAGAACCTGAAAATGCCTCAAACTGAAATGTGAAAAAAAATCAACAGTGTGTATAAAATATATACTGAAAAAAATTATTTTGTTTGGTTTAGAGTACCACTTTGTTAGCTACACAAATAAGCAATTAGTTGGTGATTTTTTTTATCAAGTGCCCAATAAGTGGTTCTACATAGCACAGATAGAATCTCACACACAATACAAAAATGTATTACCTATGCATGTGCTATGTTCGAGAGGATAAATACAGCAAATTACATGTACAAATAAGTACTTAGAATAATGTAGCTTAAATAACAATGTCATGAATCTTGATTTAAAATAATTGGCCACTGACAACAAATAATAAAAAATATAATAAAAATAACTGATAAATATATATTTTTATGTAAAGAAAATATAGGAATGTACATACAGGCTATATGATTATAGATAATACAGATCACATTTCATTCAACGTGGACACATTGCATGCCTACCACCATCCACAGGTAGAGTTGCCCCTGTGATGTTAGTAGCTGCTTCACTTGACAAAAAGATTATCACAGAAGCCACTTCCTTTGGTTCACCTGCTCTCCCTATAGCGTGAGTTTCTGCACACTTCTTTATGAACTCTTCATACTGCAGTTCATTCATACTTGACTTCATGTGTATTCCTGTTGTTATCACTCCAGGATTGACAGCATTGACTCTCACACCTTTTGAGGCTACCTCCAATGCTACACATCTCGTAAATTGATCCAATGCAGACTTTGACATGCAATAGGCAAGTACATTAGGAAACGCTCTTAATCCTGTCACACTTGAAACATTAACAATATTGCCTTTAGTCTTTAAAAGATGAGGGATTGCTAACATTGTTAACAAGTATGGGCCTCTCACATTAGTATTCATAAGTCGGTCATATTGGTCTAAAGAAGTTGTCTCAATAGAACCAGACTCTAGAATGCCTGCATTATTTACTAAAACATCTAGTCGGGAAAATGTGTTGATTGTTATTTTGATAATATTCTCTACATCTTTCTCATTGGTCATATCAGCAACAATAACCAACGGTTTAAGTTTCTTTGGAGATAATTCTTCACATTGTTTGGAAATTCTATCTAAATTATCTTTATTTCTTCCAGTAACCACAATTGCTGCTTCCAACTTTGAATATTCCAAAGCAGTTTCTGCTCCAATACCTGAACTTGCTCCAGTAATCAGTATTACTTTGTTCGAGAACATTGTTGGTTTTGATAATATAAAGAAGTCTCGATAACCAAAATCAGTGTGTGAAGAAAACTAGGAACCATAAATAAGTGGAAGGATGACTAAAATAACAACTGCACTGCATATCTTCATTCCTATTTCTTTAACGTATTTAATAGTGGGTGAGAAAGAGACATGTGTTACGAGTCGTTTCATTGTCTGGTACGTTGTCACAACTTGATTTGATTGATGAATTTGCTAGTGAAAGGAACAAATTATTATATTTTATCGATAGTTATGGTATCTGAAAATATTGATAATGAGCTCTAGCGTAGGTACTAAAGGTTCGTGCTCGAGGTTGTGCAAGAATATATTTCCTTAGACCAAACTTTCCAACTTAGCCGTAAAAACTTTGTGAGGAAAGCTAGGAGGACTTCAACTTGCTGATCCGGCGGGCTATGTCGGTAACTTTAGTTCTTTTGCGGATTAAATCATTTCTAATCTCATCCCTAAGAGAGACCCCGAGTATAGCTCGCTTCATTGCGAGTTGAGTGACTTTGAACTTGTGAACCAATCCCGCAGTCAGTGTCCATTTTTCAGCTGCGTATATTAGTACGGGTAGGACGCATTGCTCAAGACTTTTGTCATTAATACCCCACACGATTGGTAACGATAAAAAAAAATTTGATGTTCTGTTCAATGTATGGAGAGCCCAAAATGTATATATTTTTTCAAGTTTCTTGTCAAAACCTTATAGCAGTTCACAGAATAATACTTACAGAATTTGAATAGTGTAGTGCTGATAGTTACGGAGAAAAAATGGTGTGATACACGGACGGACCGACAGACATACATCTATGAGGACATCAATCTATGAGAGTTCCGTTTTTTGCCATTTGGCTACGGAACCCTAAAACCTGCATCCAAATCCGTTGCGTAGTTTTAAAGATTTTAATATGCTTAAATATTAAGGGATATAGGAACTGAAAAAGCGACTATGTTATATACTATGTAGTGATAATGGTATCTGGAAATATTGTTAATGTGCACGCTAGACGTGAGTCTAAACATTCGTCCCTCGATCTGAAGGTAGTGGGTTCGATTCTCACGGGGTAAATATTATGTCAGAAATAAAATATATTATAATAATATTATTTTTATTGATTTACAGATTAACTTCAGTTTGTTAGTGTTCCGTATTATATTACTAAAACTACACATCCTGTACGTCCATCTATTCGGTATTTTAGTTTTGAGTACAGTAACAGGTGTTTTAAATCCGTGAAAATTTAAACTGGGGCACCATCATGGTTATAAAAAGATGGTGGATTGGATAGATAGGATAGTTGAATAAAATAAACATTTAAGTGGGATTTCAATACAGCAAATGCGTTTTATTTTCACAAATGTTATGAGTAACTCACTCTTGAGTTGAACTCAAGATTGCCGACGCATTCATTGGCCGATTTTTTATACCCGCTCTCCTAATGAGCCAGACGCTTCGAAGCCATCTACCTATCTCCTTAATATATATAACTCAAAGGTGACTAAATGACTGACTGACATAGTGATCTATCAATGCACAAACCACAAGACGGATCGGGCTGAAATTTAACATGCAGGTAAAAACGCAGGCATTCGCTAAGAAAGGATTTAAGGTAAAGCTACTATGAATGTAGATATCTCCTAAGTAAGAATGTTGATGAATTCCATCCCTAAGGATACAAAACAATAGAAAAAATAAATTTCAGACTTCTGTCCATGTTCAGAGTCTAAAATTTATTTTTACATAATTTATGAGGTTAGGTTAGGTTAGGTAAAATATTGTGCAAATTGTATTACTTTTGCACTATTTCTTTGCCATTGTACAACAGATGCTGCACTGTGAATGTATCCTCGATCTGAACTCGGAAAATTATTTATACATTGGAAAGGTTCCGTTTTTGTGTTGATTTATTAATACGCAGATAATTACAATTGGTTCAGCTTCGGACAAATTAAATGAAGGTACAGCATCAAATTTTAATCTCCTTTTAGAAGAAAATTCATTGTGCAAATAATTGTCGCGGCAGAAGTGCTTAGCACAGATCCTGCTGTGGGTCTTCCAGTTCCAGTCGGGTCTCCGACTCGTCTTATCCACTCTTTTCATCTTTTCATCCTTTGAGAAACTGTAATATTATAATAAACCTTAATATATCTGCTGATGTTGCTTCGCCAGAAAGCCTACCTAAATATCGATATGTAAAAGCACATCACTAGTGGGTTTGTTTATAAAATTTCATTAGGATTTTTTGAGAAAAAGTAGACAACTACTGTTTTGGCTTTTATTTGAAAAGTACAACTTAAGTAAGAAATTATATTATAGTTTACACACATTTCCTGATTTATTTCATATAAATTTAACCAAAAACTCACGAATGAAAGTGAATCTTTTCACCACTGCTTTCTTTCCTTCCCGAATGTGAATTACAGCCGTCAATTAGACAAGACATGTTTTTATGACCTAAAAACTGCATAAGGAACGAGCACACATAAAGATAAATCACTATCTGAGCGCAAATACACAGAAATATTTTTCTTATAATCAGGAGCCGCCAAACCACTGACAGTACTATAATCCGGCCATGTGAGCAAGGTGTCAAACTGTTTTAACAATCTTTAACAATGTACGTCAAAATGAGATTTTGAATTTGGTAGTATGTGAATGAGTCCAATGACATAACAGATGTGACGACCTGCTAATTATGAGAAAATGATCAGTTTGCTGTCTCATTTTCGCCTACGCAAAATCGTGTAGGGAGTGAGAGCATCAGGTATAAGTTTTTGATCGCTATTTTAACCCGGATTCTATGCTGTAGTTCTAATTCTATGACTCAACCACATAGATATAGTATATACAAGATACACAAAGGCGGCTTAGAGGCATGACAAAAATATTGAAGTAAATATGTGTTGGTGAATGTCTATGTGTCAGTTCCAAATAGTGTTGTCCACGCCAAAAGTTCTTATTATCGATTATGATGTAAATCAACGGGCGGTCTCTTTTCGTACAGAACCAAGAAAATCATGGGTATTTTAATCCAGATGATCTGAATCATCAGCAAACCTATAATTGTTTACAACTTATAACGACGGTGACCGATGGTGGCCAGTACTTAGTTATTTTGAGCTAATATCTGCGATACCTCCTGAGCTCGGAGGAACTGAGATATTAATTTAAATTAAATGCTGTGAAGGGCAATTTGTTTCAAATGAAATACTCGTGATAAATAACATATTTATTTGCATGGGGATTAATACTATGTTTATGAAAACACCTTCGCAAATAATGCATTATTTTAGATAAATTTAAGAAGTTATTGTGAGCTAACCTTTAAGATATGACATTCTGTCATGGTCTTTTTTAGAACTCTCATACACGACTTTTGCGAAACTTTAACCGTTTTCACAGCGCACGCAGCGGAAAGCTCTATGTAGGAAAAATGTTCAATCATTCTTTATTACTGCTCCACTACTATTGTTTTTAGTACAGCGTACATTCTTTATCGATAAATAAGAAATCTAAAACTGAAATATTTTTTCTAATTGGTCCAGTATTTCCTGAGATAAGTAAGTTTAAACAAACAAACTCTTCAGCTTTATAATATCAGTATAGATACAGTAAATTAATTAACTCAATACTTTTTAATATTTTATTTATTACCTTCTCAATATAACACTTTTGAGATGTCGTATCGTTCTTGCTTAATTTACAATTCATTTACGTGTTTAATTCTAAGATAAGCATAGTTTCTATTAAGAGTTTAATCTGGTCTATTTTAAGTCCGCATTCATTTTCCATCAATGCTGAACTGTGTGGAAACCTGAAAAAAACGAAATTTATTTACCAATATGTATGTTTTATATCGATTGTAATGACGTCACCGCTTTGTCAAGCACTAGCGTAAACAAACAATTTGCTATTTTATACATTATTTTCGCGAATTTAAATAAAAAGCACTATTTATACTCAAATATATAAATGGAAATAAAAATTATATTGAAAACTTATATTTATAAGCCAATTTCTAGCTGAAATAAGGTAAAAAATGGTTCGTAAAATTCGTATTTACCAGTAAATGTTTATTAATTCGGATTATTTCGCCTAGTAGCGTTGCATCCAGGTACAGCACACGACACCATAATTGTATTAAGTAATAATTACAATATTAATAGAATAATTAGCAATAATATACACCGGGCCGCTTTGGGCTCTTAGTCGCGAAAAACAATAACATATTTCTATATTTTCTCTGTCTCTTTTTCTCTCGGGCGTTCAGAATTGATAAAGGACCTCTCACTCCCACGCTTTGTGTATCTTGTAAGCGAAGCGCGCTAATACTAAATCTATGTATGCAACATAAAATGTATTTGTTTCTCTAATGTACAGAATATTAAACTTATCTTATTCAAACATTTCAGATACTTATTGTGATTATCCTTAAATTTAAAGTAGGTCAATACTTTTCTAAGCAATTACTGGTATCATTCCGTCTGGCGACAGTGGCGCAACGTCTGCGGGACTTCTTTCGTGAAACAGACTTTACGAGATTTTTAGATGTTTATGTACGAGGAATTTTGATTCGGGGCTAGCAACCCTGTCAGGTGGCAACATTGGTGGTGCCTACTGCTGTCACGCTTGTCACTTTGGCTGTAATACTGATATAATAATATTTGTAATACTTACAAAATAATACTATAAAATTAAATGGAACTGTAGTTTCATTAAAAAATTGAAAACCCAAACATGACTTCTGCACCGTCTGTTTCTAAAGAAGAGTCTTTTGACGATTTTTATTCTGAAGTAAGTTTGACATGCAATACATAGGTATTTTGAAACATATTTTACAAATTGTATTTTCACGATATAATCCTATTGTTACATAAAGGTTAAGGAAATAGAAAAGCGTGATTCGGTGTTGACTCCGAAGCAACAGATCGAACGACTTCTCCGTCCTGGGTCGACTTATTTCAATTTGAATCCCTATGAAGTGTTGCAAGTTGATCCTGATTCTACTCTTGACGAAATTAAGAAGAAATATCGTCGACTTTCTATTCTAGTACATCCAGACAAAAATATAGTGAGTTATTTAAAACCTATTTAATTATGTTTGTGCATGTGCTATAAATCATCTGAGTTGGTACAAAGAGAAGCATTTCACCATTGTGCTTACAGTATAGATCATTGTAAAGCACTGTAAAATATAAAAGTTATGGTTGATATTTGTTTAAGGATGCTTAAATAATCCATCAATAGTAATTTACTGTTCAATCATTGAGAGATGATCCTCTTTTGTTTAGATTTAGACGGTTACGCCCGTCAACATTTCCTTTTTATCCACAGATGGGAACATCCTCTGATGGGCAGATCCTCAGCTCCATAGGTAAGAAACAAGTAACATTTGTGAATGAATGGCAAATCACCTAGTCAAATGGAATTGGCGTGATAAGTCTTCAAGCACTGGAACTGTTATTAATAAATAAATTTCAAAATTTAAGTAATGTAATGCACAATAAAATATAATAATACTTTACCTTACAGGATGACTGAGCGTGCTCAACAAGCATTTGAAATTGTTAACAGATCATGGAAGACATTGGAAAATGAAGAAGCAAGGAAGAAATGTTTAGATATTTATCAGGAGGCTAAAGAACGCACAGACCATATGGTATGGATTTTTTGTCATTATTGTATGTACTGGTCCTCAGGTTATTTTACTTTATGATGTGATTTTTATCTACTTTATATCATTTGAGTGCTAGGTATTCTGCAACAATTAATACATTTAAAATGTCAAAGTCATATGAGTACTTAATTTGTGCCATTGGTGTTGTTCCTCTTAATGGCTGTTTATAATGTAAACATCATATGTGATGCAAGTATGTACTTCATTAATTTTTATTCTTAAAATGTTTCTGGTATTTACAGATTGAACAAAAAAGGAAGAAACTAAGAAAGGATGGCCGGTTAGGAGAAGGAATACCAGAAGATGATCCAGTTAAATACAAACATGCTGTTTATGTTATGACTATGAAGGTACATAATGTATACAACACTATTGTTCCCCTAATGTAAGGTAATGAGGGACCTTTTTTATGTTATAAGTGAACAGGACGGTATGACTCTCACCTGACGGTAAGTGATACGCCTAACCATGACAGAGCAGCATTGAAGGAGACCAACAACTGCTAGACTGTTATAATTTTCCATCAATGCGCCCAACACCCTAGACGACAAATGTTATGTCTCCTATACCCAGTAATTTCACTAGCTACAATGCCTTTATCCCGAAACACAAAAGAACATAACACTCTGTTTCACGGGACGATACCTGGCACCGTCTAAAACTAATGTACATGAATATTTCAAGCAATAACATTGATCTAATATTGTTTAGGAAATCTTAATGTTTCACACTTGCACTTCAGTTATTTTGGGATTACAAGTACATTATACACAGGAATAATGACATGTTGACAACTTCGAAATGTGAGGGCCCTGGGTGTGGGTATTGCAACAAACCTAGATATTTAATCGTTTGAACGCCTTTTGCACTTAAAGTGTCTACCTGGGTCAAACCCATCCNAGGAGCGGCATTAAAGAGACCAACAACCTATTTATTGAAAGCCCATTCGAAAGATTCTATTACCCTTAAAGATTTCGTAACACTGAATAAATTCCCCTCCGGCCTTTGTTGTTTAACCAACCCCCTTTTCGCTATGCGTTATAATTGCATACTCACCAATCCGATTGAAGCAACGTAAGTAATGTGCGTTTTTACAGGTCACGGGAAGCAAGCCGCGGCAGCGGCGCGGCGCTGGTGGCGTCCGTCTGTCGGGCGGCTCGTCCCTAGTGTTCATAGACCCGGCGTCGTTGCGTCGGTCCACCGCGGCGGCTGCAGCGGGCGCACACGCCCCATTCCACTTCCACACTGCCTCGTGTCTCGCGAGGGCTTTCGGTAAATATTAATACTTATGCTTTTCTCTCTCTTCAAGTATTTTTTTATGTTACCAAATATACAGGACGGTCAGGACGCTCACATGATTGTAAGTGATGACAGAGCGCATTGATTGAGACCAACAACTGATAAACAGTTATTATTCTCCATCAATGCCGCACTGCATTGATGGAGAATAATTACTGCATTAGGTCACTTATACTATTTTACTAGCTATAGTGCCCTCATCCCGAAACACAGAATTGCAAAACACTTCTGTTTCCCGTGACGATATCTGGCACTGCAATGTACCTAGACGACTCAGTACCAAGTCTACCACCTAGTAAATGGTACCACCTGGTATCACATTTCTGCTAAACGGACACTATTCAGTGTCCAATTCCGTTGTACGCTTGTTAAAGCGACTACACAGGTTCCGTGCTCATCTTATTGTATAATCAGAATTGATTCTGTGCTTACTGGTAGTAATTTATTACTTTCATAGGTTCCTTTCTCGGACCGTTATTGAAGAAACCTTTAACTTTCAATGTAAAAACTACTGTGCTCTTTCGTTGTTTATCGTTATAAATCCTACCCACACGTACATTAGCTAAATAGTAGCGTAAAATGTCGACTCAGATTAAGTGATGAGATATTGAATACATCCTACGTTTGCCACAGGGAAGTGTCCTTTCTCCGACCCTATTTCTGATTTTATTAATGATTTATGTAATTTAAACTTAGACCAGGCACGGTTATATCGTATGCTGATGACACTGCCCTACTTTTTTCAGCTGATTCAGAACAAGAGGTATTTGCACTTGCGCAACACGGTTTTAATGCTGTTAATAACTGGCTACGTGAAAATTTACTAACACTTAACGCTGAAAAGACATGTTATGTTAAGTTTGCGATGCGTAAACCCACGATATCTCCAAACGGTCCCACATTACAGGCTCATTATTGCAAAGCCCCCTTAGCTGACACCTGCATGTGTCCTAGTATAAAAATAACTAACACAGTTAAATATCTCGGAGTAATATTAGATGATACACTTTCCTTTAAGCCACATATAGCAGCTCTAAATAACAGGCTTCGTAAACTAATATTCGTATTCAAAAAGTTACGATACGTAGCGGACCCTAATACCATCCGGCAGATATATATGGCTTTGTGTCAATCCCTAACATCTTATTGTATCACTTCATGGGAGGAGTGGGGAAAACTCTGCTTCTATCAATTGAAAGAGCTCAAAGAGTAATCCTCAAAGTATCAACTTTTCGGCCTTACCTTTATCCTACTAACCAGCTTTACGAGTCATGTAAGGTACTAACTGTTCGACAAATATTCATAAGCAGCACCGTACTTGCCCAACACTCTGAGCTTATTTACAATAGGGAACTAATAACTAAACGACGGAAAGATATTGTTTGCCCTCAGAATTTTTAAAACAAAACATCCCTATATACGTAAATTTTACACTTTTTTAGGCCCTTTTTTATACAATAGACTGAATGCAGTAATTAGCATATATTCCCAAAATTATCACACTTGTAAAAAAAATCTGAAGCGCATCCTCCAATCAATGTCCTATGAGGATACAGATAAAATTATTACTAATAGATAAGTAAACTGTTGTTTTAATATGTAAGTTGTATTTTTTGTTGTTTTGCGTGCTTAATTTGTATAGAATATTTTACTCTTTACATGTTTTGGTATTTAATTGTGGGTATGATAAAACCATGAAAATGTTAGGTAACTATTAACTATTTGCTATGAATTGAGAGTTATGAAATTGTTATTTTACCATGTAAGTGATTATTGTAATTTAGCAAATAAGTCGCCTGAAAAACAGGTTTACCTAGTTCAGGCAAATGTGAATTATGTCGACCTATTTTAAATTTGAGCTTGTCATGTACATTTATTGGTTTTAAATGAAATAAAATATTTTGATTTGATTTTTGAAGTATATATTAATTCAGATGGGCGGATAAATTTGTGGTCTATTGGCCCAGCATTCAGTTAATACAATTAATATCCCTTATAGGTAGTCAATATAGCTTCGGAGTTTTCTGATTTGGTGTGATGATGCAACCTGATATTTCATATTAAGTTTGGTTAATTATATCCATTTTTTTGCATTGTGGATTTCGACAAATAGCGGATTTATTGTGGGAATACGAGCCGGTGACAATGCCATTGCCGCGCATGGTGCCGCTGACCAACCGAGAGCGCGACTGCAGTGCTATCTGGAGAGACAGCTCAAGAACACCTGGGACTGGCTCGTCCGTCATGGACGCTACTGAAGCACAACTCAGGTAATTGTTATAAATAAATATCCACTGACATTCACACAGCCCCACAAGGAACTTTACTTAATAATGGATCAACATACTATATTATCCATAGAAGCACCCAGTCCAATACAAACACATGTTCATGCACACAAAATTGTCTTTCTCACTGAATCACGTTTTTAATTATTAATTTAAAGCTCCTTTTCGATAATGGAAATAACTTTTTGGTATTTGATTACTTGTGTTATTAAAGTTATTTACAAAAAGTGTAACACTGGAATAGTAAGCTAGAATAGTGTCTTCCTTTTGACTTAGTAAGAGCGTCAGGGGCTCATTGGTGTGGACCGTTACCTTCCGAACTGTAGAGTGCAAGTCAAATCCCGCCACGAACCGATGTCATTTTCGAAATTAAATGTACGTTTATCCGACGCTCTTACGTCGAAGGAAACGTGAAGAAATTCACTTTGCACTGGCGCGTGGACAACTAAGGCCTATACACCATTTACGGGTAGGCTCGTGCCCCTGGGTGGGGAGATTGAATGAGGTGATGATGAGGATGACTTCGTACGCTACATGTAATATTGTACATTATTTCATTGTTTACACGCATATAGATTCGGCGCTTCGCTGACATCCAACAACGCCGGAACATCTAGTACCGACAGTGGGCGGCCAAATGCCCCCGCTGCCAGGCGTACTACTTCATTCACGACACCTGCAACACGTATCATTGGATTTTCTGAAGGCCCAAGGGCTAGAGATCGCGATCAGGGTAAGGAATTTTACTTTATAATTTGAAAGTGAAATAAAATGGGAGAGGAAGCTTTAGATTTTTAAAATAATTTATATGTGATTGTGTGCTCGATGTAGGGATAATCGCAATTTATTAGATCCCAAGACAGCCTCACAATTTTTAATGTTTAACAACAAAAGAAAAAAATTGTTCTATTGTTCAAAATTAGGGGATAGGCAAAGTTGAGTCTGATCAATAATTTATAAGAAACTAATGTAATTAAAATAATTCATAATAAGCATGTATGGTTTTTATTTAGTTTTTGAGTCTATAATTTTGAAGTTCGTTTATTTGATGTAATTTTTAATAAATTGTTGTTGTTTTACCGATAATAATCATCATATGAGGAGATAATGATGCGCACCGCTCAGATTTACTGGCAACGTTAGTGCACTTGCCAATGTGGAGTATTGCTAATGTGTATGTGGTCGGCAGGCGTGGAAGCGGGCAGCGCGCGTCGCGAGTTCCTCGCGTACTGCCTGTCGCTACTGCGCGCCCACAGCGCGGAACACGCGGAGCAGCTGCCCGTGCTGGACGTGGCCGCGCTCAAGCACGTGGCGTACGTGCTCGACGCGCTCGTGTACTACATGCGGGCCGCCCAGCCGCAGCCGCATCACCACCACCACCTGTGGACGCCGGTACGTAACACCTGCACACTATATGTGTCGGTCACTCGCGGAACACGGGGACCACCTGCCCGTGCTGGACGTGGCCGCTATACATACATACGCGTCTTGATGTACTGAGTCGTCTATCAATGCCCTATGTCGTTCTGTGAAAAATCCATGCGCAAAAATAATGAATGGGAATTAGTGGGAGTCTCGTCAAAATAATACAGATTCTAAGATACAAACGAATAATAAATCAGAAAAAGGTTTTTACCCCGAATTTAACGCGAGTAAAGCCGGTAGCAAAATCTATGGGGAGTTAAGCCCGTAACCCACTAGGTTGGTCCAATGCAGATCGGTGGTTTTAATGACTTCTGTCCTGAGATTTTAATCGAGACAGATGGCTTAAAATGCTCTCAAAGGCACGAATTCCTTCTTATTTTTCAGACGATCCTTACTTATTAAATCGCTCAAAATGACTAACAATACGCTTGGAACCCCGGATTACGCATAAAACAATACTCAAGCTATTAGACCACAGAGGCCAATATATATTTCAAAAATATTTCACCTAATAATATTGTTGTCCTTTTCTACGAGCAGGACGAGAATGAGAACGAAGAAGGCGAAGAGGAGATGGTAGTGGGCGGAGCAGCCGCTGCGGAGTCGGACAGCGAGGGCGAAGGCGCCCGAAGCCGAGGACACGCCTTCTTCCAGCGCTCCGACTCTACGTTATGCCTGGGATGCCCACCGCCTGATCCGTTCAACAGTAAGTTATGTTTGCAACTAGGTCTAACAGATGGCCGGGACATCTGGTACTGTCCCAGAATTAACATCCTGTTTCAAGACCAGTATACTAGTACTATAATTGATTACCAATGACAAAACTGTTATGAACTAAAACCAATGTGGTTGTTAGTGACCACACTGTCTGAGACACTAGGTGTTACTGTACTGTTCATTGGCAAAAGCGTAAAGATGTTTAATAGTAGTATCCCGTAATTTAATTAAACGGTCTTCCTCATGTACTTTTATCCTAATGTAAGGAATTCGGAGACATAATAAATCAATTTATTTGAAAACCTAAATCCTTATTGTGTGCACCACTAAACACTGGCTTGTCTACAGCCAAATTAGCGTTATAAGTAGACATTTTACATTGAAATATACTATTAAAGATATTACCTAAGCAGCTGATATTTGCTCGCAGTGACGATGCAAGATGCACTACCGCTGGCCGACCAGCCACAGCTGTTGCAGCCAAATGCGAGACGCGAGGAGTTATTCGGGATGCCGCGCCAGCCTGTCACTGTGCCGGCCAGTGGTGACGCACCGCCAGGGGTTAACAACCCACTCGAAGGTAAACTACTCATTATTCCCTCCTCTGCTAAGGTTGTCTAGGAGATGTCGAAGAATAGATTTTTTATTTGTATAATACGCTTTGCAGTTTGACAGCGAACAAGACAACTTATTTTTTCTCGATAAATAACCGAGTATGTACGTGCCACAAGTGTCACCTAATTGAATTGATGTATTTCTTATATAAACAATAAACATCTAGAATCTAGATGCTGTAGCACAATAAAAGTGTCCGCGGCAAAATTATACCAATCCGTAAGTTGAGCAAAATTTTCATTCATAATCACGTTGCTCGCTATGTCATAGTGACATTGTAGTATGCTCGTGCTTTTAATTTTGTAACCTTTTAATGACGCCTTAAGGTCAACATTTAAATGAATAATTTAAAGTCATAAATATAACATGTGTCAACATATGTGATAAGCGACTCGGGCATTTTTTGGTCGATATTTCTTGGCGATAGTGCATCTAGTTAGTTCCTATTTATTGATAGCAAATTCTATGCCTTGTAATGGGAAGTTACGGGCTGATGGTGATGATATACTATTATTTCAGTGGTCCCGCGGCGGTTAGGGTTGTCATCACGAGGTGCCGAACGCGGGTGGTCTCCACCCGCTCGGCCCGCCTCCGCGCCGCCAGCACACCATCATGTTGCCAGGGACGAACCCCAGGTAAGTCAAAATCCATTTATTCAATTTATGCTGACATGAAGGTAATTATTAACGTCTAAACTTCGCTTATGAACGTAGGATAAACTACGCTACGTCCGTTAACTATAAACCTGCTAATTATTTTATCTTGATAAATACTAATAGATAGAAGGACTCGGTTTGATTGTAAATTACCCCAGATCCTTCATCAAATTTAGATTTACTAAAATATGTACTTAATGCAAGAAATCTTATGAGTACTAAATAATCTAAAATAATGATGATTCTTCATCACAAACAAATAAAAGAGATTATACCTAGTCTCTAGATTCTAGAGTCTAGAATAAACTGGCAGTTTTAAGTTTATTAATACCTAATACACAATGTAAATAATAATAATATGGAAGAACTAATCCGTCGCATCTTTCAAATGAAAAAGAGTATGCATAACATCGAGTGTAGGGCAAATGTTGATAATTTATACATTAAATGTATTTTGTTTGTTTTCAGGACTTGTCTTGTACTAAGGACAATACAACTAAAATGGATATTGACACTGATGGAGAATATCTGTCTGATTCAGACTCAAATGAGGCAAGGCAGATCCATAGAAAGAAACATCATAGGTAAGTTTAACCAATTGTTATACTCAATAACGAGCTTAAAATTTAATTTGTGTTGTTTCTATGAATTCGACTGCCAAGTGATCGATAATAATTTGGTAAAATTTAAAACTTACAATTAAGTCCATAAAAGTGCCTTCATCATCATCAGCTCATTAAACGTCCCCACAGAGGGGCACGAGCCTACCCGTATAGGGTGATTAGGCCTTAGTCGTCGACGCCTTTGAATCTCTTCGCAGGCGTGCGTGACGGTTTCCTCACAATCATTTCCTTCACCGTAAGAGCGTCGTATAACGTACATATAATTTCGAAAATTCGAAAACACATTGGTACATGGCGGGATTTGAACTTTAGCCCCCCAGGTAAGAGGAAAAGTTCCTTCAATTTGAGTATTTTTTTACAAATCCGTGATTTTTTGAAGGTAAAACATTTATATACCCATCGCTGTTCAGAAATCAGACAAAGAAAATCTATTGTCTCAAACACATGCCCCTAACATTCATCGCTCGAGGGCGTAGAGTTTAATAGATTTGAGCTCCTAAAGAATACCGTGGTTTGTTGTAGACATCCGCACGCTGTGGCAATGTCATCTTCGGGTGCCAGTTCGATGCAGGAGTCGACGGCCCAGCCGTCAGAGTTCCACACGCTCGTGGACACTGCCTGCTCCATCATCGAGGCGCCGCATCAGCAGCCCATCTCGGCTACACCATCGCCAGGTCAATACACTGTTTATACATTACTTGTAATATTGTTGTTGTTTGTTCTATTATAGTTTTCAGTTTTGTTGATGCACTTATAATCATTATTGCAAAGAAATTGCAAAATTGAAACACATTTTCTTAAAGTTAGCAATTATGTTTATTATTATTTTTGTAACAATATCTGCATAAGATATCGTGCATTTATATTATAGTAGTGAAGAACACTTGTTTGAAATGAAGTCGAGCATTTTATTGATTAAATAAATGACTGAAGTCTGTAACGTTGCTCAGTCGCAGTAGGCTCCCTGTTTGTATAACTAGTAATCACAGGTGGTTGTTGAGTCTTTTCAAAGTATGATTAATTTGAGATAATAAATTGCAAAGAAAATGCTATCAATGGTTTGTAATATCAGTATAGCTTTGTTTTGAATTTGATTAAAACTTTGGTATAGTTATTAAGTAACCAAGGATAATGTTTTGGGCTAGTATTATAATTCCTCACTTTAAAAGACAGACTATACGGTATAAGGGTACTACAACTTATTGATATAGTCCGGTGTGTGTACATGTTTATATTTTAAATTTAACCATGATTCTGTTGACAGGCCCTAGCGGTAGCGGAAGTGCGAGTGAGCCCCGCGCTTCCTCGTCGCGCAGCCCGGGGAAGACTGTTATTGTACGTGCTGTAAGTCACTCCGCTTATTTGGGGGACTTTTTATTAATCAAAATTAATTCCCAAATACTTCAATTGGCGATAACTTCACTTTAGATTCTATCTTGTCAAAATAATAGTGGGTAAAATATGAAAGTTAATAATTGCTTCAAGGTTTGTTGATTTGGCCATTATAATTGCTTGATAAGTTATTTTAAAACGTATTCCAAAAATTACAGCCGTTCTTGTTTATGTATTTACTAACATTAGTTTTGTAAGGAAATTGTTGCTTATTCTTTGTATGGGCTCACAGGCCTTAAATAAATGATTGAATTGAATTGGAAACTGAATTCAGTTAATTCCATCATTCAGTTACTACCAACAAGCTATTCAGTAGCAACACTGTCTGGACTTACGATCTTGAATATTAATACGTAAAACTTAAAATATTTGTTGATGTCATACACACACAGGGGGAGTTGTTAAGCGCAGCGGATCCTTTGGAATCGCAGGAGATATCGGCCCACGTGACCGTGGAGACCACGGGTCTACCGCCGCCGCCGCTGCTGCCTCCTCTCACTGCGCCCGCACCACCGTAAGTCAAACAACTGTTCTATAGTAAACCGATATTTTAACATAACTACAACTAGCCACTGCAAGCGGCTTGTAAAGTTATTCCGAAAAAGTCGAAGTAAAATCTTGTTGCTCCTAACAATTGTGTCGCATTACCTGCTGCTGGATTGTTAACCTTTTGAACACCACGCTATTAACGCATTGATGTGCCCTGGACGCCACAGCACTAAATAAAAATGCCTACAAAAAATATAGTAACCACTAATCGTTTTTCAACACATTTCTTGCATATTTTAAGAGTCCGTTTTTTGTCACGTGTAGATGACGTTGGCATACAGGGTACAAAAGTGCTTGTCATGTATAGACGACTTTAGCGGTCGAATGGTTAAGACTGTTTGGGCGCATTGGACCTAGCAAATAAACGCATGTGCTCATCCTTGAGCGAGTCAGTATAGCAACCACCTGTTTACTGGTTGGTATTTGGTGTGACGGTCGTTACATCAACCCTAAAAAAAAAATATTACCAACAGACGCGCGTGCCCATCCCTCGGTGCGTCGGTGTCGCATGACTTGCTGTTGGGCCGTTGGCGCCTATCCCTGGATCTGTTCGGGCGCGTGTTCACCGAAGACGTGGGCCTGGAGCCGGGCTCTGTGGTTGCCGAGCTAGGCGGTTTCCCCGTCAAGGAGGTCAAGTTCCGTCGGGATATGGAGAAATTGAGAACATCGCAGCAGAAAGATTTGACGCTTCATAAGGTATTAAAAATTTGATTCAAAGGTTGTGTGTGAAGTCGTCCAACCCGCACTGGGCCCGCGTGGACGACTAAGGCCTAATCACCCTATACGGGTAGGCTCGTGCCCCTCGGTGGGAATGTTTAATGAGCTGATGATGAAGGTATTAAAAAATATAAACTTAGTTATTGATCTCCTTCATTCAGTGATTTTATTTTTCTATATTACTCTATCAAAATACCACCCATGACGACCAAGTGTAATGGTCGAGATGTCGGCTACTACACTAAGGGGTCCGGGTTCGACCCGGGCATTACAAACATTTGTGTGCATGAACATGTCTGTTTGTAATGGTCTGGGTGTTTTCTATGTGTAATATGTATGTATTTACAAAAAAATATATATACGTATGTTTATCCGTTGTTGAGTACCCATAATACAGGCTTTACGCTGTAATGATGGGACACCGGGAGTAATTAACTTGGGGCTAGATGGCGTTGTGTGGAGGTCAGTGGATATATATTTATGTGTTCATTGCAGATGGAGCGCGAGCGCGCACGTCTGCTGCAGCAGACGTTCGGCGAGTTGAACAGCGCGTTCGCGGGCCAGAACCGGCGGGCGCACAGCGCGCAGCCGCCGCTCGCCGTCAACCGCGTCAAGGTCACCTTCCGCGACGAGCCCGGCGAGGGCAGCGGGGTCGCGCGCTCCTTCTACACTAGCGTCGCCGAGGTCATCTATACACTACCCAACTCACAATCTTCTAGGAATTGATATACGCCGTCATTATCAACCTGATCGCATTTGGCCCAGATTTCATAAAACAGATCGTGCCGTGACCGATTTATATAACCAGAGGGTTACCGCCATCTTTTAAAAAGTATTACTATAATAATACGTCTGCATTTTTGTTAACGAATAGGTGAAGTAATATTATTGTAATACTGTTTTAACAGGTTTTGGAATGCCCCTAGAATAGTGAAATTACTTTCATTCAAACATAAATGAATATAAAGTTACATTGTGAACTAGCCATTATGAGTCTGCGTTACTTAAATAAATAATAAAATTATTATAAGGTTCATGTCATAAGGCGTTAAATAAAAAATCATATGTATATGAAATCAACTTTGTTATGATTTAAAAAATAACGTGTTAACATAGGTAGGTAATGTAGTTTTTAGTGGTTTTGTTTTCCGATATAATTGAGATCAAAAATTCACCGCAATATAATTATTATATTATAATAGTCATATAATCTACCGGTTTAACTTTCAAGAATACATTTATAAAACATTTCATTGTTGTAGGCGTTATTAGCAAATGAAAAATTACCACCATTGGAACCAACAACGGGCAGTGGCAGCAATAGTAGCAGTACGAATGGTACATCAGCAAACGCAGGTTCAGCTGCTGGTGGAGCTAGCAGTAATAGTGGAGCCAGGTAAGGGGCAAACCAATTTATTTATTCCATTTAAGTAATAAAAATAATTGTTTTATAGGACTAGTCGCGTGGTGGCTTACGCGTTCGGCTTCCAATCGGGCAAGTCTACCATGATTTAAGCAAATTATAATAGCCTACTATTCTGATGCAAATGGTACCATCTGATGCACCATAGTGCCATCAGGCTTAACTATGCGGGGTAATTTCAAAATACAGCCGATTCCGAATGTGGGACCACATTATAATCAGCGTGACCAAGTGGGGACGGGAGGGTCTTTATCAATGTTCTCAGTAACGTAATTTTATGTAGTGAATTAGGTGTCGCAATAAAAGTGTTATTGCATATTATGTTTTTATTTATTTTTTGCGGGGGACTTTTCGCTGTTTTGCACAGATAGTTTTAACAGCTTCACCAGGCAAGTGACGAGCGCAGTTGGTTTATTTATTAAGAGCATACAAGAGTGAAACTTAAACCTCTGCTTAGGGTGTTGTAGGGTAGCTGGTAAAGTTCACCTAGAATATGTAAAATTAATTTTGTAATGCGTTTGTTCATAGCCGCAGTGGTGCCGGTCGTGCCCGCTCGAAGGAAGCTGCAAGGCGAACGCCCGGAAGGCCCGCGCCTAGACCGCCCGCCGCCAGAGAACCTCGACGTGTACTTAGTATCGACGCCAGACCATATTCGCCACAGGTATCATAATAATCATAATATAATTTATTTTATTGCACAAAGTAGGTTAGTTACATAGAATTAACAAAAAACACATTACAATAATTTAGATGTGAATTAGAAGAATGCCGCTTCTGAGCAAACCCAGTTGCACCACTTGTGGAATTAACTTCCCATTTTTGTAAATTTTGTACCAAAAATCAAATTACACTAAAGTATAAAGTTAATACCTTACATGCCCTTAAACTTACATAGCGAATATACAATATTATAATAAAGCCACATCAACTATACAATGAATATGTTTTCAATAATGTTCAGCAGCGTCGTGAGTCAATTTTGTATTTTTCTATATTAAATACCATTTTTTTATAAATTTATCCCATTTATACAGGCTGCGCCTGGTACCGAAGGGGCCGGGTACAGTGGCGAACGGCCGGGCGGTCATAACGAACATTTGACGCTTCACCAAGCACAACTAGGCGAAAGACTTTATCCTAAGGTAAATCATATATATTTGTGGAAACTTTTAAAAAGCCTTCAATATTTATATTTATTATTTTTCTAAAATAACATTAGCTGTAAGTTTTCCTAAAATGTAAAATAAATATAAAGTTATATTAAACTTAGAAAATATATGCAAATATTTATATTAAGTTAGGCAGCGAATACAATTTCAATTGTTTTCTAAACCATATTTTTATGATTTTAGTGCCTGTACACGTAATAGCAATCAGTGATTAATAATATAATAATATTAATAACTTATTATTAAATAGCAATACAACTACTTTATGGTTGTTAACACCCATCAATAAACATTGGCCTGCGCTATAGGTTACGGGAACGCCTATGCGGCGCCGTGGTATGCTTACAAGCAGATGATAATTGGACTATTATTTAAAATTCAGTAGAAAATGGTGTGCTTTAAGCTGTAATCCTTATATTTGAAATCACAACAAAATCGAATTTTGATAACGCTAAAGAATAATTCTGATATAGTGGTAAATACTCGGCCAAGTAAAAAATATAGTACCACTTTAGTTTCGGAGTTATAGCTAAAGGTTGGTGAGGATTATGGCTTGAACGTCAAGCTGGAATCATCACCTCTGATGCATGCAATCGATAAAGACTATCGAATTGATTTTGTCAAAATAAGTTTTCATTTATATTCCAAATATGAGGATTACAGCTTGAAGCGCACAGTAAATGCACGCTTATAAGATAACTGAATGCAATTTTTAGGTTCATTCACTCCATCCAACATTTGCTGGCAAAATTACTGGCATGTTGCTGGAGCTGACGCCTGCTCAGCTGCTTGTGTTGTTGGCGAGCGAGGACGCTCTCCGGCAGAAAGTGCGCGAGGCGATGGATCTCATAGTTATGCACCCCTCGGAGGCGATACTTGGTGAGATACCATACGGTAATCTATTATTATTATTATATAAATTATTGGGTGTTTGTGGGTCATTTTTGGCAAACTTTATTCGATAGATAGTTTTAAGATTGAAAATTTTTGTCTCGAGTACCTTTATGCTTCAAAGGCATGTTATTCAAAGTCAAGTGAAGTCATTTTGTTTGATTTTTCCGAGTGTGGCTAAGACATACAGGTTGAATCCTCTAATTATCGAACGAAAATGATTCCGTATTTCGGAGGGCACGTTAAGGCTCGGGCATGGCTACAATCTTAGGAAAGTAGTCACCCACCAATCTGCTTTAATCACATGACAAAAAACTGGCTAAAGAGATGATGTTCACACCTTTGACGTTGTGTTTTATTTTATTTATTTTGCTATTTGTGAGGGTCCGTATCCTATAGTTAGATCAGTCGAAGAGGATAGGCTGATGACTATAATGTTACAATTGCAAGTTCTGGCGCCTTGACAAGGGTAGCATAAGGTCGGTCGAGGCTGGAGCTGTGAGAAAAGTGGGAGCCGAAATATCTGGCGCAGAATGGGGTAGACCTATGTCTAGCAGTGGACTGCTATAGGTTGAAGAGAAGAGATTGTCATTTCAATGTTAAGGTTACTTTGCAGTCTAGCTGTGTTTTTTATACTACCCTTAGATAAACAATAAACTAACTTGATGCACAATCTCACTCAAAAAGTGTCCGCGGCAAAATTATGCCCATCCGTCAGTTAAGCAAAATTTTCATTCATAATGACATCGCTCGCTACATGTCATAGTGACATTGTAGTACGCTTTAAGGTCAATATTTTTATGAATCATGATTCTTACTAGGTGGTAGACTCGATACTGAGTCGTCTAGGTAGGTACCACCGCAGTGCCAGATATCATCCCGTGAAACAGGAGTGTTATGCACTTTTGTGTTTTGAGATGAGGGCACTGTAGCTAGTGAAATTACCGGGTATAAGAGACAACATCTGTTGTCTCGGGTGACGGGCGCAGTGCGGCATTGATGGAGGATAAAAACTGTCTGTCTGTTGTTGGTATCCTTTAATGCCGCTCTGTCATGGTCTGGCGTATCACTTACCATCAGGTGAGCGTCCAGACCGTCCTGTACACTAATAACATAAAAAATAATATTTATGTCATAAATATAACATGTGTCAAGCGGCTCGGAATTTTTTGGTTGATATTGCTTCGTGATTGTGCATCTAGCTTGTTTGTTCATCTAAGATACTGACTAAACTGCTGTTTTCAGTTTTATATTGAAAAATTGTGCTTGTGGGTTAAGGACATTTTGGCTAGTAAACATTATTCAATGTGTTGTTGTGGTTCAGATCTGGACGTGTTCTCGCTGTCGGAGCGCGGTAGTGGGGCGAGCGGGGGTGGTTCTGGCGGGTCCGGGGGCGCGGGTCCGTCGGCGGCGGCGGCCGATGACGCGGCGCCGTTGTTCTACGCGCCCGGGAAACGAGGCTACTACTCGCCGAGGCAGGGGCGGGCTACCCCGGAGCGGATCAACGCATTCCGCAATGTTGGCAGGTAATGTGCACTATTAGCACTCATGTTCACCAGAGATTAACCTTTTGACCACCAACGTCGTCTATACATGACAAGCACTTGGTTGCCCTGCACGCCAACGTCATCGATACGTGACACAAAATGGGCTCTTAAAAAATGTGAATGTGTAATGAGATGTGTGTAGTTTCAGAATTCAAATTACACAGCAGAATAACATGTAGGCTATTTTAGGGTTCCGTAGCCAAATTACAAAATACGGAACCCTAGTGATTTGTTATGTCTGTCTGTCCGTCCGTATGTCACACCCTTTTTTTCTCCGAAACTATAAGCATTACACTATTCAAACTTTGTAAGTATATGTATTCTGTGAACTGCTATAAGGTTTTGACAAGAAACTTGAAAAAAAAAAATTTCCCCTATACATTGAACTGAATCTCAAAATTTGTTTTTCATCGTAACCCCCCCTTGTGGGGTATCTTTTTATAAATTGAATAGTTTGCGAAAGAAGCACTTCCAAAGTTGAAAAAAGTGTGTGTGTGTTTGTGTGTCCCCCTCTATAATTTCTAAACAATGGGGTTGATAGAATCAAAAAAATATGTGATGTACATGATCATGAAATCTAACAACGAAATTTAGTTTGAACGATTTCTGATGTGTAGTTTTTTTATACGTTATAAATGGTGAACCACATTGTTTTTATATTAAATCTATAGAAAAGTGCCGAAGTAAATAAAAATCATTTTATTTATTGTTACTTGCTGCTGCGGTTCCCTCCACGGGCTAGTTTGACTCGCGCTTGGCCATTTTTTTATACCATAATTTTCCAGAAAAAGAGATCTTCGCAAGGGAAACTGCAGTGCGATTTTTCTTAAATAATTTCTATTCAATTTAGTTTAAACTAAATTGCTGGCTAAGTACGACTCGGATACATAATATTATTAGGAGACAGCGTCCAAACAGACACTTAATTTTATCCTATTGTCTGAATATTATGGCACTCCCGTTATCAACGGAGATGATCGAAAAATCTTAAAAAGGCCAAACGCAGCAAATTTTATGGCACTGTTTTATGTGTTATCATGTCAATCCACCATTCAATTTGTCTAACGATTTGTTACGTGCAAGCACCAATAGTTACATTGTGATTTGTTCACAGAATAATCGGCCTGTGCCTTCTGCAAAACGAGTTGTGTCCAATGTTCCTGAACCGGCACGTGCTGAAGTACTTGCTGGGGCGGCCGGTACGCTTCCACGACCTGGCGTTCTTCGACCCGGTCGTGTACGAGAGCCTGCGGCAGCTCGTCGTCGACGCGGAGACGGGAGACTCGCACTCGCTGTTTGCCGCGCTAGATCTCAACTTTAGGTAATTATAATTAAACATACTTAGATAAACAATAAACTAGATAGATGCAAATCTCACTCAAAAAGTGACCGCGGCAAAATGTTGCCTATCGCAATTTGAGCAAAATGTTCATTCATAATCACGTCGCTACATGTCAAAGTGGCATAGTAGTATGCTGGTTCTTTTGATTTTGTATCTTTTTAATGATACCTTAAGGTCAAAATTTTAATGAATAATTTCATGTCTTAATATAGCATGTGTCAATGTATGTATCAAGCGACTTGGACATTTTTTGGTTGATATTTCTTCGTGAATGTGCATCTAGTTTGTATAATATAAGGCAACATATACAAAGTAGGTGAATTTTATTGATGATTATTGGATTAAGATTACAAATATGTTGTGAGTGTTTTGTAAAAATTGAAACCTAGTTTTGATTAACCACGTCCACTGCTAAACTAATGCTCGCCTGAACCTTATTCGCTGTTCGGCAGTGATGTATCATGTGTAGTTAGGTTTTCTTGAGTTCCTTGAAAAAATATGCTGCACCTTTGACATCCTTATTAGAATTAGTTGTGGTGATTTGTAAATCAAACAGAGCTTACATTGTGAGCAATGTTTTATTTTCTAGTATTTAATTGTTAATCAAATTTAAAGGATTCATATCTTGATAGATGCTGATTTTAATAAATCATTGAGTTACTTTTGTAAATACATTCAAGTTTAATTATAAAAAGTTTCTCCTTAAAAATACTAAAATGAACACGTAAAATACGTACTTCGAAAACAACATATTTAAATGAATACTTTATTTCCAGTTTGGAAATGTGTGAAGAAGAAGGTGGAGGCTGTGTTGAACTGGTTCCCGGCGGTCGAGAATTAGAAGTCACCGCGCTCAATGTTTACGATTACGTGCGCAAATATGCCCAGCATAGGATGTTACTTTCACAAGAGAAGGCCTTGGAGGTAAGCTAAATGTTCTCTGCTGTACTTAATATTCCCTTATAATTAATTATGGTGATTTCTCTCACCCCATGGCTGTGTTTTGTGGGAAGGCCTAGTCTGTGCAGTGGGACGTTATAGGTGATGATGTTGATTTACAGTGTTGCCGAACTATCGATAGTGTACCTTGAATATCATCAATATATTCGTTATTGTCAGTACACCATCGGTACTTTTTTATTGCTTCAAAAATGGAATGTCATGTGCTTTTGATAGTTTATTAGATATTAAGCTTCGAGTATTCAATAGTATCGATACTATCGACAGGAGTTTTGTGTGTCGATTGTATTTATGCTTACTATGATATCGATATAATTACTTTTTTACAATTATTCGTAATGGACTATATTGCGGCTATACTATTATTTTAATATAACACAATTATTATTACAGGCTATGCGTGTAGGAGTTCTCGACGTGCTGCCTGAATCGGCACTAGAAGGATTGACCGCCGAGGACTTGCGACTTTTACTCAATGGCGTAGGAGACATTAATGTAGCTGCTCTTGTATCATATACTAGCTTCAATGACGAAAGTGGAGAACCTCCGGAGCGGTTGGCGCGATTCAAGCGCTGGCTGTGGGCTATCGTCGATAAGATGACACATTTAGAACGACAAGACTTGGTAATTTCCTGTTAATTTTATATTTATAGCAAAATTTGTATGACGTGGTTAGGAAGTATTATATATTGGTATATATTACACACAGGTAATACATACAAGTGCATAAACATGAAAGAAAGAATGAAAAAAATCTTTATTCAAATAAATCTGTTACAGGTACTTTTGAATCGTCAATTGTTATTATAATCATATTTTTTTGTGACTACCACGACACGACTACATGTGAATTTGTATTGATATGCGTATTTCTAAGTATAATAAAATAGGTAGTTATTCATAGAAAAGTGTCTACATAGGATACTGAATAGATAAATTTACATATATCAATTGTATGAGTTCCGTGCTTAGATTAGGGTTAGATTGCGCTGTCTCAATGCCGAAATATGTATATTGAAAATTAAGCAAATCTGAAATTTAGAACTTTTTATCAACAGTTTTTTTAGATTCGCCAACAATGCAATATGCATACATATAATATTACAGTGTTATATTTTTAAAATTATGATTCATGTACCAATTATAGAGGAGTTCAGCTCTATCAATATATAATTATTTTTGTAAGTAAACCAATAGTGTGCTAACACGACTGTGATCCGTGGCAGGTATACTTCGGACGGGGTCCCCCGCCCTGCCGGCGTCGGAGGAGGCTTCCAGCCGATGCCGTCGGTGACGATCCGTCCGGCGACGACGCGCACCTGCCACCGCCAACGTGCATCTCCCGCCTCTACATACGCTGTACTCGTCGCGCCACGTACTCAAACACAAACNGTCCTTAATATGATACGCATTGAGGTAAACCATCGCCAGCAAAGGTGGCCTAGTGTCATCTGGAAGCTCCAATTGGTGCTTAACATCACTAAGCATAAGGTGACACAATGCTCACCATTGAACCTGCTGGTGGGTATTGATGCGGCTACACCCATCATCCGTGGTCTCGTCCGGGATGTGGCGCTGGAAGGCTCAAGTCCCAACCGTGAAGCACTTCGTGAGATGAGCAGGCAGCGAGCGTCAGAACGTCTTCGGCGAAATCAATTGGATCAAGACTCTTACGTGAATCAAGGCAGGAAGACTCCCCGATGTTACGCACTAAACTCTTTGGTTTTTGTTAGAAAACAAGCGCAGTCGACGGGAAGTTGGACTCCGGCATGCGTGGTCCGTACCGTGTGACTAAGATCCTGCCGCACGGACGTTATGAACTGCAACTCTTAGCCGGTTCCTATGGAAAATCAACGCAAGCAGCCGCCGAGTATATGATTCCTTGGCGTGGGGAGTGGACTCCTGAGGCATGTGCTGCTTATTTTGAGGGTGAGTTGTTGTTGACGACCTGTTGATTAGTTACTAAACTATCTCAGGTGTCTGTCCAGAAATAGCGAACGTCGTGCTTCCTTTCTGGTGCAATAGTAGGGATACGCTAACGTCGTGCCTCTTTCCCTATAATTGCAGTTGGACATGCTAACGTCGTGCCTCTGTCTAGTTGAGCAAAGTTACGCTAACGTCGTGCTATGACTTATGCTGTGTGAAAGTTATGCTAACGTCGTGCCTATGACTTCACTGAATTTGTTTTTGCAATTTATTGCATTGTTGTTTGAGTGATTACTTGGACATTTTGTCTGAGCAATGTTTAAAGCTGCTTATGCGCTTTTGAATGTTTTGTGTTTTGTATTTCTATGGTATAGGTGCAGACAGTAACGGTGAGGAGTTCACCCAGGAGAACCACAACCAGGGTCCAGTGTGCCTGTAGACGAAGTACCAGAATTCAGTACTTCAGAATCTACGACACATTCGGAGCCTGGGCCAGGTCTCTCCATGCCGCTGCTCGACTAGGAAGAAATGGAGTCCGAGGACGGCCTCCTATCAGGAAAGGCCGTATAGAAGATGTGAAGACTGCAAAGTACCCACCGCAGCGTTACTATAAAAGCGAGCGAGAGACGTCATGTCGGCCATTTTGCCTTGCGTCGTCCTTGCGTTCGGAGCTCTCCACAATTTGCGTATTAATTATTGTTGTACCTTCAAATTATTTTATTGTTGTCAAATATTAAAATTAGTGCAGTTGATCGTGCTTGTTGTTTTTTTAAAAATTAGTTTACTAAGAAAATCGCTAAGAATATATAAAAGGCCAACATTTACAAATATTTAGATAATTGATGTTTCTATTTAGCCATATATCTTAAAAGCAAATTCTTATGTGTTCAAACACTAAAAACTAAATATAAAACAATCCATACATAGTATTAACTTGAGCGTTATCCTTGCAACTAAACCATGTTGCCTACCTTATTCTAGTCTATATTTACCACTCTACAATTTTCTCTGTTACTCCATTTATTAGTCACTCAACGCGCAATGGCGCGAGCTATGTTTAGAGTCTCGCTTACGGAGAGCATCAGAAATGATTTAATCCGTAAGAGAACTAAAGTTACGACATAGCCCGCAGTATTAGCAAGTTTAAATGGCAATGGCTGTCACGTATGTCACAAACCGATGGCCGTTGGAGCAGACGAGTTCTGGGTGGAGACCGATCTTAGCAAGCGTAGCGTAGGACGCCCTCCGGCCCGATGGACTGACGACTTGCGATATTGTCGCTGGTGGAGGCTGGATGAGAAGAGCGGAGGACCAGGATATCTGGCGCAAAATGAGAGAGACCCGAGTCCAGCAGTGGACTGCGATAGGTTGAAGAGTGACTCCATTTCATACTTTGTCTATCAATTTTACTCCTAACATGTCTTGGTATCTGAACTGCATTTCAACCGTTTTCTTTTGCCGAACTCAAATGGTGAAACTACGAGTATAGTCAACAGACAGGTTGATGACTGACAGCGTAGCGCGCTAATCCTTAATCTATGTGACTGCCACAAATCCGCCTAGCTTCGTATAATATTACTGATAGTATTACATAATCTTTTTAAGTAAGAGGATTCACAGCTGTTTTTTAACACAATATTAACATGTATTTTTTAAGTTACTCTTGAAATACATTAATTAATATTATTACAGAATATGACAAGACATTTTATATTATTTAAGACCACATTGTTGTTACTATATTCTGGCAAATAAAGGAATTATTATTATTAAAATAGATTGCCAATAAGTCATATATATAACAGAATAATGCTTCCTATACACTAGTCGCGAAGTAGTCTGAGACCGACCGAGTAGTGTAGTACTTGTGATCCAGCTTCGAGCCTTTTTACTAGGTCCTAAAAATGGTCAACAAATGGAAGTCACCAGAGGCAAGCTAAGTAGGACTAAGTAAGCCGAAGTGCACTATTGTATTCATTCAACTTCGCAAATAGTGTAGAGGACAGGTAAAATGGTTACGGTTACCTATAGAATATAGCACTAACATTTCAATCTACTATACTGGAGTATATTAGATCTATCCAGAGGCGGGGCAAGACCTTAATTTGATGTGCAAGATATATTTGCGAAGCTCCTTGATGGATGACGCATGAAGGATTTTGTGAAAAAAAAATTGATACTCAAATTTTCTTATTAGTGAAACTTCTCATTGTAATTATTGAAAAAACTAAAATGTAATTAAGTTAGCATTGCCAGATACTTCATCATCGTAGGCATGAGATTACCTATAACGGTGAATAGGCCTTAGGCGTCCCTCAGTGCGGATTGGCCGACTTCACGCAAATCCTTTAAATTTCTTGTTGCGTGCGCAGGTTTTCTTACGATGCTTACCTTCACGTTAAGAACGTTGGATAAACGTATCCAATTTAGAAAATTCGAAAGACATCATTACGTGGCGGGGTTGTACCTGCAGCCTCGAGATCGGAAGGCAACAGTCCATACCAGTGAGCCAGCTGCTAGCTTGATTTTACTAGGTGGGTAATTAATAATAAATAATTATATTTGCGTTTGCGGGTCATGGAGGCGCGCAAACGCAAATATAATTTAGCCTTGGAACCTTAGACATTTTTAAAATTTTAATCTCTTTAATAATTAAAACTCATAATTTTATTAAAACGCTTTATTACCTTTAAAGAACAAAATAAAATGAAAACAAATCTAGCATTATGAAAAAATATATATTATAAAAAACCATTTAAATAAAATATTCTAGATAGCACAATTATTTTCTGAAATAATATTACTTACTTTGGCACTAGTTCAACTCTGCAGATAATTTTCTAAAACTCCATATAGTACTGAGATATGGCAAACATGAAGTAAGGCACTTGTAAGGTATGTACTTGGGTAAGTATTCCAACACATTTCAATAAGAGCTAAAATTAAAATCTGGTTATTACAGATAATTAGTTGACCAAAGAAGATATGGTAAACTGTGAAAATACCATGAATAGAATTGATAATGGAGACTTCTAGCACACACTATTCCTATAAAATTTACAATAAACATTGGAAGTATAAACAGCTGTGATAAAATGTCAAAGTTAATACTATAATTTGTTTCCTCATTAGTTCTTGTTTCTTTTTTTGCACAGTTTTTCCACTTTTATGGGATGACTTTTTCAATACTGATTCAAAAGAGTTCAAGAAATCTTCTTGCTCTTTGGTTAGTGTCTCATCTTCAGTTTTTTCATTACTTTCTTTTAGCCTCTTTATTTAATTTAGCTTTTCTTTTGTTTTCAAGGTTTTTAGCATCAATCTGAGGTTGCACCTGTTGTTGAACATATTTCAATCTGCAGTAACTTTTGAAATACTGAATGCACATTGGCATAAATATAATTAACAACATTATATGTATACCCATTAATGTTAAGTGAAAACATTTGCTTTCAAACATTTCTACATCCATAAATCTATAGTTTACTGTCCAAGTATGATTAAAAACCCTGCCAACATCAAAGCTTCCTTTTAAATATGCTACAGGTGCACTTATTAAAAAGGGCAGACCCAAAAGTATTTGCAAAAAACCACAAACAAAAAGTTGTTTTATAGTATTTTTTAAGCCCAAGTTCACAAGAAAAGAAAAAGAGACCAGGAGCATACAAGAGAATATTCATTTAACAGACTCCTAAGCTATAAAATGCTTCCCAAGTACCATTTTGAATCCAAAAAGAAGTTTAATGCAATATACAAAAACAAGACAGCTATGGGATCATTGAATAAACGTAAAACATTAATAGAATGGATTCTATAAGATGTAAGAATTGTTATAACAAGTACATATGGTGGTACTTTCCTGGATTTGATGTAAATCCTAAGAACGAAAAATAGTTGCAATAAATAAATACCTACAAAAATGTATTGGGCGAGTCTGACATTCTCACCTTGGCTTGTGATAAAATAGAATAAAGAATATAAGTAAACAAAACCTGCCGGGTATACAAGCGGTCCCGTGTCTCCGCGTAGTTTACTGTAATCGAGTGTTCCATTCAGAAAACCTTCGCATTCCTGCATATATGCTTTCCAGTCAATTTCTGTGTATGGAACCCTTTCCACGATCAATATGTTGATTATCAGCTCCGCAATAATAATTAGGAGGGCTACAAATGGAAGTTGCCCAGGATTAATAACCAAGCCTTTTAGGTAAGACCAAGTTAACATTTTTTTAAAATGTTGATAGATTTCTTGAGGTCTATTTTGCCCATCTTCATTAGTTTATACAGTCAAAGTATTTATTTTTCGTAGCACGCTTTTTCAGCATTTAACATGATAATTCAAGAGTTTCTTAGCCTAAGCTGGTAAAGTTTCTATTTTAAGAATAGGTCACATCACCGGCCACCACTAGAAAAATTCAGCAAACAAATTTATCTTAGCTACAAAATGTCAGATAAGTGCTGTCCTGTCGGCTGTCACTTAACTGTTGACAACTTTTTTTTTAATTCGTTCCATTTGGAACAAGCCAAGGTTATAAGAGAGGCTGTACAAAACATTTTGATAGTGTAACTTTTGTGATATCTTAACTACATTACATATTCACTATTGGAATAAATTTATAAATTTTTAGTCATAAAAAGTTGAACAGTTGGCGTGTCGTCGGTGGCACATTGGTGTGGACCGTTGGTTTTGTAGGTACAAATCCCCCCCACGCGTCAATGTCATTTCGAACTTCTATGTACGTTTATCCCTTTGCACGCTTGCTAAGAGATTTATAGGTTGTGCGTGAAGTCGGTCAATACGCACTGGGCCCGCATGAACGACTAAGACCTATACTATAGGCTTGTGCCACAGACATCCGAATAACAATTAGACTGGACAAGCCGCCAAGTTTATAGCAGTCCCAGTGTCGCAATTACTTTTCAATTCTTACCTGTGAAAAGATATTATATTTCTGGTAAATTTTACTGATTCACTGCGAGATGGCATGTTACAATTGCACAGAATGGCATTTTGGAAAAAAAACGGTAATTTCTTCTAAAATTCGTGCGTCTATCATTCGTCTCACGGAGCGTAACTATAGCCAGTGTATGCTCGTTGAGCATACATTTGTCGCACTTTTTAACGCGGCTTGCCCCATCTCCTGTATTGGAAATCTGCTTGTGCCCCTCGGTTGAATGAGCTGATGATGATAATACATAATTATATTGATATATCGACGCTAAAAAGCGAAACTGCTGTAACCCGCATATAACTTATATGGGGGTCATAGCAGTTTCGCTTTTTACCGTCGATATGTGCACACTGTGCATTCTGTTAGGTTTGAATTGTTTGAACGTGTTACGGGTTTTGGATCTAATTTTTACACTTTTTATTAAAACAAAAACGTTCGAAAAAATAACTTTTCTCATAGCATCGTCAGAGTTATATGGGTTCGTAGAAAAAATCTTCGAGCCCCAAGCCACCGTCATTTGCACTAGTTTATCTGGCGAGAAACGAACTATATATATATAACGATCTCTATTTGTAAAAACATACACATTATACCTACATAGAAAACACCCAGATCATTACAAACAGACATGTTCATGCACACAAATGTTTGTACTCCCGGGAAGTGAACCGCTTAAACAGCTGAGCGGTTTGTTTCATATCATTATTATAATATGTATTCATACGGATTTACAAACGCCGAGTGAGGCGTTTAAGCAGGTACCACCAAAAAGACAGAATTGCAAAACAAACTTATTTCACGGGACGATATCTGGCACTGCGGTGCCAGATATGGGAAAGCTGGGAAAGATCGAACGATGTGATTTTACTATATAGTTTCCCCGTGGGAAACTCAACACTTTGTTTAAGTGCGAATACAAGCCTAAATGTACTTACTTAGGCTCATATTCTATAACGAATCTCAAGCGAAGATCTTTACTTTATAGAAAGAAAGGGATTGCTCTATATAATAAAGAGCGGCATCCCTATCTAACTTTATTTAAGTAAAGATCAATAAAGCTTGAGTTTTGTTTTGGAATGCGGGCCTTAGTAAAATAATTTTACACCTAAATATCTAGGTGTCACTTTGGATTGCTCATTGACTTACCGCAGGAATTGTCGAAACCTGAGATCCAAGGTGTGTTACCCTGATAACATCTTGCGTCATCTTACCGCCACTCACTGGCCATGCCCTATGCTTCGTGCTGAATTGTAACGGGTTCTTTTCTAACTGCACCGTTCTTATCCGTCTACCAGCTGTCCGGCATTGCTCCTCCTATAGTGCGACGCAGGGTGATTTCCACTGTCAAAGAATATAATCAGATGGTGGACCTTAGGCATTCTTTGTACGGGAGAGCTTCGCATCCGCCGCGTCTCAGGAGTCGCAATTGCTTTCTCGAGCAGTCGCAATTAAATCCCGCAGAGGCGTCTAAAGCCAGGCTGATGTGGTGGAATTAATTATTCCCGACCTCGTCTAGATACCCCCGTTTGGCTGAAGAGCTGCCTCCGGGTGGTGGTCTTTCTAGGGCGATCTAGAAACCTATAAATATACTGCGGGCAAGTGTTGGCCGGTACCGTGAAAATGGGGTAGGATGGGGATATTCCAAAAGCATTCTGTGCGATTGTGGCGCTCCTCAGACAACGAAACACCTACTGTCGAACTGTCCATCTTCGTGCGGTTTCCGGGACCTCTGGATGGGAAATGAAAGGACGATTAAAGTGGCCCAATATTGGTCGCATTACCACATTTAACTTGTGCATCCATATCGATTCGATAAGAAAAAGTACACTTAGTTAGTAGCCTAGGAATTTTAAGGCTTTGATTAATTCTTTGATCTACTTATTGGTATCCACAAAAAAAATTAAATGTTCTCGTTCACGACTTCTATTGTGGACAAACTAGTCATTTTGTTTCTCTGTAATCCAATAAATAAATAGTGAGTAGGTACTACTTATATCGCCCTTGACCGGCAATTTTCAAGTGAAGATTATCACGAACGAACCAGTTTCATTCTCAATGAGATTATAAAGTCGTAACATTTTACCTTCCACCTAAATAACGGCAATTGTATTATCATGTTTGCTAACAGTAAAATGTTAGGTATCCCTTATGATAACACTGACTGAGGTACATGTAATTTCTGATTCATCCATTTAACTTGTTGGTACTCAGTACACATCGAGACAAATATCTGTAAAGGGTGATCTACGTAAAGCACGCCAATATAAGAGTAGGTAATAGTTATCAAGTATAAATATGGAGTTTCGTGACAAACTGTCTTAGTCGGTGCTGCAATTATCTTAAGATGCGGACCTTTAAAGTGATTTTAGTTACTTTGACATTATTCAGTTCGCTAGTTTACGGAGCTGATACAAAACGTGAGTAATATTTACTTACACATAAACAGACGTAAATTTTAAAATGATAAAATTATGTTAACCGAGAAAAGCATGTACTTGTAGTTCTACTTTAGTTCCTAAACTACAAATTTTCTATATCTTTTAGGGATCATGTTGCACAGTCAGCTGACTATAACAACATTATAATAATTACTTAGTTCTCGTATTATGATAATATAAGTAGTAAGTTTCTAAGTTGTGTACCTACGTTCTCAAATTAGCCGTAGTGTCCACTACGTGCCTGCTCCAATGACTTTCATCATTAAAGGACTTTTGACCGAAACGTTTGAAGTCGCGATTACCTCGTTTGCTATTCGGCAGGATGTAGGTACTATGAGGTCTATGAGTAGGTGATATTGGCTTGGGACCCAAAATTCAATGTTGGTTAATACCTACAATATTTTAATTTAAATTATTTACTTATGTAATGTAAAAGTGTTACGGATCGACCAGTTAGAACGCATAGGAATGGTGATTGTTCTGGAACACTACAATGTTTTTATTATAATGTAGGTATGCTTGGAGGAAGTACCTATTATGGAATCAAATGTCATTGCAAGTAATGTTCAATCCCTATTATACGAGTCACATTTTTCGAAGATAGAAATAAGTAGGCATTTCAGAAAGAACTTTCCAAACAGTAGTTATTTCAACGTGGGTTAAGCATATTATCCTTTGTATCCTTACAATAATTGGAACCTTGGCACACAATTGTACAATTGGTTAAATACTGAAAATTAAACAAATCACTTACGCATTGTACTCTAAGTAATTTAGACAAAATTGTGAAAAGATTCTCAATTTGGCCTACTTTTTGCATTGTTTGATGAGCCTTGCATAAATAACGATTTTGATCCAAGGCTCCATTGATTTAACATCAATGTGAAATTATAGTTCTAGTTTGAAATAAAATGTTTTATTTTTTCAATTATTGATAGCAAAGAATACACTTGAAGAAAATATATTGAATCTGTTAACGAAATGGAGGGATGGAGATAAGGGTCCATTTTCTTTTCCACTGCCGTCACTAGATGAAATTAAAATACCTGCTGTAAGTGGAATCTATGAAGGTTACAGAGCTAAGTAAGTATTTATGAAAATACATGCAAAAGATTAATGAAATTGCTACAGTAAAATTGTATCTTAGAGCTTTGTTTTATGATTTATTCTGTATAAAAAAAACGTGTTGTTGCATCTTATCTCCCGGCATAGATACCTAAATGTTGTGCGTGTAACTAATATTGAAGGGAGTGTTGGTTTGGGATCGTATAATAAACAGGAGTTATCTCCCTACAAAAAATAGATTTCAGAATGTTTGTTCGAGAGAGCACCCGCATCGAAAAGTATAATTTTGAGTAAACATAATTTCGAAAAGACAAAGTACGTAGTAGGATTTGAACCTGCGCCCTCCAGACCGAAAGTCAACAGCCCACACACAGCAATGAGCCCAAGCTCACAAAAATGTTGTCTTAAAACCATCTTGCTTACATTACATTATACGGTACAGGGGGTTGGTTACCGCCATCTATTAAAACAGTATTATGTTATGATAATGATACTTCAGCATTTTTGTACCAGAAAAGGAGAAGTATTGTTATTGTAATATTGTATTAAGAGATAGTGGTAATACCCCAGGTCTTTTTAGTACACTTTTTGGGTTCGATGGTGTAGCAGACAGTCTACTTATTCCGTTTCCGTTGACAACCGCACAACCATCTCAATGGTCTTTGGTCGGATTGTTGAACGGAAAATGTCATTTCAAGTTACTCCGAGCTTCGTGGAAGGCACGTGAAGCCGTTTTTGTCCCGGCTACTATCTTTTAGTCCGAGAGCCGGCCGTATAATAGTCCTATGGATCAGATACATGATTTGAATATGGTCTGAGAAACCATAGAACTAAAGGAACCCCTGAAAATGACAGATTTTGGCCGCATGCAAAATAATGACCTCGATTTCACCCTGTATACGTTTTGAAAAGTACAAACATGTCTGCGGTACCTACTACCTACATTATTGTCGGTATGAACCTAAAACTTGGCCCGTTTGTCATTATCGTCATGGGCTTGGCAGGATGCTTATCACAAATATGCCAATATAACTACGTGACAAACTTTTGAAAATTATTCATCTTTGTAATTTACAACATTCACGGTATCTTTACTTATCCTATGATTACTTAGTTCAGTTATTACTTAGTCATTGGTTAGTTAACCAAATACCTTAAAAAAATAACAATGTTGTCTGACAATGCTACGACGCTAAATAACTAACTGGGCACCTAATTCTAGAAATAGTAAATGGTTTGATAAGAATCTGCCTTACTTTCTTGTACCAATACCTTTATACTTAGGTTAGCTTAAGAGCATCGGTGGCTCATTGGTGTGCTTCCGATCTGAAGGGGGGAAGTTCAAATACTGCCATGTCTTTTCGATTTTTCGATAGTATATACGTATACCCAATGCTCTTACTGTGAAGGAAAACGTGAGGGAACCTGCGCACGCCTGCGAAGAGATTCAATAGGCCTATAGATACACCCTTTACGGGTAGGCTCGTGACCTTCGGTGGGGACATTTAATGAGTTGATAATGCTGATGATTATAATTTATGTTGTTTTACAAAGTTGCTCTTTAGGCATTTACAATTCGATCTGAAAATTATCTCAAGAGGTCTCACATTTATTTACATTTAATTGGTAATTATTAAGGATGAAACTATCTTTATTAAATTAGGGTTCTTTAACAGTAAATCTTTCTAAAAGCAGATAATTGTTTAATATTGTTTTAGAATAAACTACGCAACGAGTGAACTAAAATTGCTGGGTCTTAAAAACTTTTCGGTTGAAGAATTAGATGCTTCTGAGTCCAACTTAAAAGCAACGGGAATGGTCACTGTACCAATTTTAATTGTTACTGCAGGTTTGTTTGTTTGAAATATCCGCATTTAATATTAGTTAATAATATAGCTTCAGTGGCTCAATGGTGTAGACTGTTGCCTTCCTACTAATGTGTTTTCGAATTTTCGAAATAATATGTACGTTTATCCGACGCTCTTACGGTGAAGGAAAACATCGCGAGGAACCTGCGCACGCCTGCGAAGAAATTCAAAATCGACCAATCCGCACTGGGCCCGCGTGGATGACTAAGGTCTATCTATACACCCTTTACGGATAGGCTCATGCCCCTCAGTGGGGACGTTAAATAGGTTGATGATAATAATACGTATTAATTTTAAAAAAATATAATTAAAATGTGAGTCAAAAAGTCATGCTTGTCCACAAGATAAAGGTAAGTAAGCGTAAAAAGATCAACATTTTAATCTAACTTGGGGGTGCGATTAATAAAGATGTTTCATCAAATAACTTCACAATTCCTAGCAAAATAGGTAAAATGCATCATATCGTAGCTACCTACTGGTTTAATTATGAAAAAATCAGATTCTACGTTAAACTTTTGTCTGGGAAGCATACCTAATAGGTAGGCACGTTTACGATTGTAAGGAATGCTGTGTAAGTGGTTACTAAATAATATTTACTTACACAAAATAGATGAGTCACACGGCATCTTACGTAGTTATGCTATAATATATTATCAGGAAATATTTTTTTAACGACTGAAAAGTGGCTGGCATAGGAATATCACACCAGTATAATGAGACCTACTAAGAGATTATTCTAAGTTAAGATTCGAGCCCATCTAACCATTAGCTAAAGTCCTGCTACGTTTCTCTCTTATCATTTTAGAAGTTCGGTACTAAGATCACCAAAATTTTCTTCGAAATTAACTATTTCGTTTTCAGTTTATCCGAAACAGTTCCGTTAGTTTAAAATCGAAATCATTACTGGGATCGAAATCATAGTCGCTGCACCATCTTATTGTAGTACTAGTAAGTAGGTTCTCATATAAGTTTTATTTAGGTACATGTTAATTTTAAAGAAATATTATTACAGACAATTACGATGTTAAAGGAACAGCCCTCTGGTTTATTCCAATAAGGGGATCTGGAAAAATGAGGTTAGTTCTGGCTATTCCGATGTTGAACTGCATAAATTTTTATTAATTGTTTCAATCAAAATATTTTATTTTCAGTGTTACATTTAGGAAGAGCCAACTGAATTTCTCAGTCAGACTTAAAAGCAACAGTACCAGTACGTGGGTTGACACGTTACAGTTAAGATTCAAATTGGACAGCATACAGGTGAGGTAATTTTAAGTTATATATGTAGATATTTAGTAGGTGGTCACGTTTTTTTATCTACTTAGGACAACCCACAGAATGCTCCTTCATAAGCCCCCATTTCAGCGTTCTAATCCACCTAGTGCTGCCCTAAGAAACGATAAAGGTGTATGTAGATGATGCTAACTTATAAGTTAGGAGGAACCCGTGAGATATAATAACTATCTCAAAGTGTTCAAATCGTGTATATAACAATATAGGTATTTTTTTTTCAGGCAAACTTGGATGGCGGTCCAACCGCAATCAGCGCCATTTTGAATAATTATGGGGTGGAAATTCTTCAGGGCAACCACGACGACATAGTGAAAGCAGTGCATGGACAGATGTTACCAGTTATGAACGGTTTCCTGAACGGCATGACGCCAGATCAACTGTTCCAAACCATTGCGGTCACTAATATTGCTGTGCCAAATGTTGTACAAGTCTAAATAATGTAAACACGCCCCGTTTGTACCTTACCTTCACCTGATCTACTTATTTCTACGCAAAAGCATATGAATTGAGGATTTATTTGTTTTGGACTGTCGGATGAGACAGACGGTGAATACAAGATCTAGATGACTTAATATTAAACTAAACATTAGCGGAGTTGCTAAATGTATTCTACTGTGATCCTAAGTCGTATGCGATAGTAGCCTCCTACCCTATGGTAGGCAAGTCAAATGTCATATTTAACATCACAAGATATGAATAATCCATTCCCAAAGTACAAGAATTTATTTTTATATACATTTAAAGAATAGGCAACTAACTACGTTACCAATAGAAACCATAATTAAGTAGGTACATACCTACAAATGGTAATGTACGTTGTAAGAACATAATTTTGATGATTAAGTTTAATTTAGCTAATAAGTAATTAGTTAGTAGGTTCGACATGATGTTTTTTAAACTTACTTATAGCTTTTTTACTTTTGTAAATATTTTATATTTCTTTAAATAAATATGACCAAAAATGTGAAAGTTTTCAGACACCATTTTATTAACTTTGATTTATTTTAATAGATATGTTCAAAAATAAAATATATTAACATATTTTAAACAATGCACAACTGCTAAACGACATAGCTTTACCTGATTAATATTTGTGAAATTTAAAAAAATAGCTTACAACCTAATACTTTTTCATATTTCAGTCCATACATTACTGTTAAAGATTAAATATAAAAACGTAATAGTATCAATTCGTTTCATGCTAGATGTCAAGACTGCAGATTCTCGGGACCACAAATGTACTTATCACAAATAAGACTGAGTGAACATTGATCAATAACCTAAGCAATAGGTACAAAACCTGTGGGTTAGATGCAAACATTACTGTTAAAGATTAAAATAAAAATGTTATGTTCAATTCGTTTGTTTCATGCTAGATGTCAAGACTGCAGATTCTCAGGACCCCAAATGTACTTATCACAAATAAGACTGAGCACATAGGTACAAAACCTGCGGGTTAGGTGAAAGCGTCCAAACTTATAAAAGTTGCATGCATCCCTGTAATCCCCGAATATATGTACGAATAGACATACTCACCTACCGTTGGTACGTACTACGTAATGATCGTCTTTATTTTTTTTCCAATTTCAAATTAATTTTACATAGCGAATTCAGTGCGTTCGCATCGCGTTCGTTGGCTTTACCAATAGGCATAACTTTATTTGGTCAGTACGTAACATATCGCTAACCACTTTTTAAATGTTTGTGAACAAGTGACTCCATGTGTTGGCACATGAAACAAAAGATTACAATGGTCATTTAAGTTTCCTAAAGAAGTCCTCGTAAGATTTCAGAGAAGTCCCACGTCTTTATTGAATCTTATGGGGAAGGGAGAAAATTCATCTATCGTATATCATCATCATCTTCATGTTCATCACTCATTTCTTAATAAATCAAACAAAAAAAACACTGACGACGAGGCACTTTGGTTTGACCATAGCCTGTTCCAAATGGATCGAATGAAGAAGGAAACAAAGAAAAAAAATGAGTGCTGTCAAAAGTGACGTTCAAATCTGCCGTGTATTTTACTGTTTCAGTTTACATATTAATTTAAAACTATTTTTACTAATATAACAAATTCTTTTTATATTTCGAACGTGGGTTAACATTATCATAGCAAATACTTATATTTACAAATAGCAAACGTTCAACATACGTTAACCTCTTAAACAAAAATGGCTGGTAATTTTTGGCAAAGTTCTCATCATCAACAATGGATATTAGACAAAACAGATCTCATCAGAGACCGTCAGCATGACCTAAATATTTTAAGCGAAGAAGAGTACCAGAAAATATTTAATTTCTTTGCAAGCATAATACAAGTTCTGGGAGAGCAATTGAAAGTACGCCAACAAGTTATCGCCACCGCCACGGTGTACTTTAAAAGATTTTATGCGCGAAATTCATTGAAATGCATAGATCCATTGTTGCTGGCGCCAACATGCGTATTCTTAGCATCAAAAGTCGAAGAGTTTGGTGTTATTTCCAACTCCAGACTTATAACTACGTGTCAAACAGTAATCAAAAATAAATTCGGCTATGCATATGGCCAGCAAGAGTTTCCGTATAGGACGAATCATATATTAGAATGTGAATTTTATTTATTGGAGAATTTGGACTGCTGTCTAATTGTATACCAGCCATATAGACCTCTACTCCTGTTTGTTCAGGATATGGGACAGGATGACCAACTCTTAACATATGCATGGAGGATAGTTAATGATTCTCTTAGAACTGATGTCAGTCTATTGTATCCACCTTATCAGGTATGTTCACAGTTATTACAAATCTGTAAATCTAAATGACAATTTTCTTCTGTTTTGATATCTTCAATATCTGTATAAATTATTTCATTAGTACTACAGGAAACCAAGTAACCCCTAGTTACCCTTGACTTTGGTTAAGCATAGATTTGTGCTAGATATGATGCATTTTATATTGTTTTGTATTTACCTTGCACATTGAAGGTTAAATCTTATCTGCTGCTGTTTAGCTTGGACTTATGTCCATCAAACAATAATTTTCTATTGTTTTTCATGCTAAATATTTGAGTAATTATTATGATAGCAATATTTTTTTTCAGATTGCCATTGCTGCACTGCATATAGCCTGTGTTATGCTTGGAAATGAAAATCAGAAAAGTTGGTTTGCAGAATTAAATGTAGACATGGATAAGGTAAGTCTAATGGGTTGAGCTATAGATTTGTTAGCTGGAAAAGGGATCACTTTGAGGTTGCTTACTTATCTGCTCGATCAATACCAACCACACCACCAAAACACATGTAAACAATAGATTAATTTATTGTGTCTTGTACTATGTATGAGCGGTTATGATATAAAAATGTTAAGTCATTGTATCCAGTAATTTTGCAGCTGCGCTTCCAAGCCCTTCTAACTTCAGGGCATGTGAAGCTGTTGATCCTGTAGCCACACTGTGTAGGAAGGTATAATCCATTCAGTGGGATGTTCTAGACTGTTCATTTATTATTTTCTTAATGCAAACACAGGCTTTTCTTATTTTATCAATGTCATTGTAAACAATATCTAATTCTATTTGTAATTTTTTCATAATGCCTTGTTTGGTGTAGAGTGCTGGGCAAAATTGTTTTTATTTTTGGGTTACAGGTTTTTAATTGTATATAATATTACTTCTTTTTTGCAGATTCAAGAGATTGTTAGAGCCATTATAAACTTATATGAAATGTGGAAGAGTTATGATGAGAAGAAAGAAATTCAAGGACTTTTAGCGAAAATGCCCAAGCCAAAGCCAGCACCCCAAAGATAATAGTTGTTAATATGCACTGACTGCTGTGGTGTGAGCAGCCATGAATTAACTAGAAAATATGTTTGTAATCGTTTCAGCATGTATAGATATGAAAGATTACTGATTTTTAAATGTATAAGGATGGATTCAAGTAAAACAATGAACTGGTACAATTGAATACTGTTTAATCATAGTAAATTATGAATTTAACTATTAAAATATTTGACTAATTCAGTACAATAATAGTACTATTAGTTTTAAGTATTACATAACAATTTGTAAACAGTGCCTATAGACTAGGTCTTGTGATTATGCCAGACTACTTCACAAGTTCCTAAATTTAAATATTGATGTTGTAAATATTGACAATGATCAATCTTTATTTTTTAAAGACTGCCAGTATTTTTACCTGTGAATGTGAATAAAAGATTGTTAATAGATTTTCTGCATTATTTTTTGTCTTTCCTACATATACCAGGTAGGTTACCATCGGAACCTAAACAGTATTACTATAATGTTATTTCGACATTTTTGCACAGGAAAAGGTGAAGTTGTATTATTTTACAACTGCTTTATGAGACGGCGGTAACTCCATTAGCTAAAAAAAATGCTAGGACAGAACATATTCCTCTCCCAATCGGCGTCAACCACCCTGGAGAGAGCGTGGAGATTATATATTATTTTTTATTATATACACTACTAACGCTTCCCGCGGTATTACCCGCGTTAAATGATTATATTCTCCCGCAATAAAACATATCCTAAAAGCTTAAGCGACGAGCTGCCGCCGCGCGGTAAAGTATTGCTTTATTTTTCTTAAATAGAAAGTATTTTCTTAAATAAAAGTAGGCTATGCTTTTCCTTATCAGCTACCTGCCAAAACGTTCCCGTCAAAATCCATCCATCCGTTTCAGAGATTACTTGGAGCAATCAAACAGACAGATTTTTTTTAAAAAAAAGCTTGTTTATGCGTGTGTACCGTATATATGTTCATATATCAGCGGTTCCTTCGGGGTTGCCCTGAAGCTACTTCGCTTCAGAGTATTTAAAGTGCCGTTGTCGACAAAATAAAACCTATGAAGGGTGAACAAGACCTGTAAACTGTTTGACTGATGTAATAATATTGAATACCTATAATAAATAATTTTGCATGTAAATTGTATAGTTATAACGAATTTGCACACACAAATGTCGCTTGAATGACATGCAGGTAAGTCCAATACTAAAACAATCGGTCGCAACGAGGAAATGGCATATTGTAGGCATGGTGTAATGATAACAACGATCGACTCTTCACATCAAAACATTAGTCGTGTTACGAAGTAGTGACCATGAAACATGTTCATAAAATTATCTTTCTAATCTTAGTTTTTCTAACACGAATCCTCTATTTAAATATGTGCGAAAACCTCTAAGACTTGTTTCATTAAGGTCTCTGAATTCTATTACCAGCGTTGGCTAAGGCTAACGTACCTACTAGTCGTACTACTTAACTAGTACCTAAGAAAACATGTGCGTAGCAATTAAATAATGAACCCCTTATAATTTATCATAACGAATTTTACCGATTTAATCGCGTTTTATTTATTATTTATTCTTGAAAGGTTTCGTTGACTTCGCAAATACCACGGACACAAGGCGCGTCTGCCTAATAAAATACCTATCTAAATATATTTTAAATTTGTGTTTGTATAAGGTAATTTAAACCGTTAAATTTATTCTAATTCAATGATTTGGAAAAGCAAAATCTTGATCCCTAAAAAACCTACAGCGTGGTGACAACGTTACAACCGTTCTTCAGTATAAATGATCCCCCCATTACTTGCCTTGCTACAGTCTACCAACAACAATCACAATGTCTTCCTTCAAGACGCTTTTCTGCGACATCTGCGTTATTCTACTGTTCGGGCTGACAGTTGCGATTGCCGAAGACAAGCCCAGGTAATACATACTTTTTGTAATTGCAGTTCACGAGCTCTTAGACATGAAAACTTTCCGTATCCACTCATTCATGTCCTCTGCTATCTATTGGATTATAGAACGATTTACGAAAGACGACCACAAATAACGGCCTTCTGCGCAAGATGAAGACTATTTTCACTATAGTAAAACAATAGAATAATCAAATAGACCTATTAAAAAATATCATTAAAGTAAAATACAAGAATTTCTGCCGTCGTCGTCACGCATCACCAAAGGGACCAAAAATAATGACGTCATCACAGTGGTCATCTTTCGTGAATTGTTCTATATTAGAGATTCATCTATTAAAGTAGCCTCCCTCAGTAACTTTTGACCTATCTTTCCGGAAATCCTACCTATCCCATAACGCCTTGTTTGGATGATAAAAGCAGGGTGACGTTAATTGTAACCGCTATGCTGGTCTTAAAGAGTGGCAGAACTTTCTACGTTCCCTGTATGTATCCTATTTATATGAATCGTTGTTTTTCAGATTACCTACGTGGTTTATACAGACATAGGTACCTACTCACAACGCCGTATAACTAACTGAGCAATTCGGTTTGAATACGGGAACTAAACTAAAGGCGCGTTCATTAACATACGAGTAGCAAACGCTCATGCCAAACAGAAAAACTCATGCATTCAAATATTTATAGGTAAACCCCGTCGACAGAACCCGGAACTTTTGCCTAACTAACTGACTTCTCAATCATAACATCCAATGCGTCTTCATTTTATTAAATGCCTGCTATATCGAAACCTAACTGGAAAAAATCGTATAAACGACCCATTTGGTGTAATGGTTGGACGTCGGCTATTATACCAAGAGTTCCGGGTTCGATCCCAGTACAACAAACATGTGTGCATGAAGATGTACGTATGTTTGTAATGGTCTGGGCGTTTTCTATGTAGGTATAATATTTATGTATTTACAAAAAAAAGTATGTAAGTATGTTTATTTTATCCGTTGTCTAATACCCATACCACAGACTTCACGCTTAACTTGGGGCTAGATAGCGCTGTGTGAATGTCAGTGGATATTTATTATGATTTTTGTTATTTTTTCAGTGGTCCTATCATAGAGGATGCTCCAACAGGCAACTGTTCTTGCGGAGGATTCGCGACATTGTCGCCCACTGCAGAAACAGCGCCACTGCTATCACAGAGCCCTGGGCTCATCGTGAAATGTGACGATGAGGGAATGACCACGTGCCAAACTCTGTGCCATGCTTTGGCCACAGCCACCAAAGCAAAAGGCCCAGAGATACTTTGCAACAAGCTTAAAGAAGCTAACGAATTGAAGGTAACTTAGATACTTCTGCCTTTGAGTGTACCTACATGTTTGAATATGGTAACTTGCGAAGCCCCCAAAAATTGAAGGTGTAAATGTTGAATTGAAATGTATACCTAGGTTATGTAATTATCTACTTATTTAATGCCCTCGGCGTCGGTGGCTCATTGGTGTGGGTGGACTGTTGCCTTCCGATCTGAAGGGTGCAGGTTGAAATCCCTTCACGTACCAATGTATTTTCGAAATTATATGTACGTTTATCCGACGCTCTTCGGTGAAGGTAAACATTGTGAGGAAATCTGCGCTGCGCACGCCCTCGAAGGGATTCAAAGGTTGAAGCAATGCGTGTAGTCGGCTAATCGGCACTGGGCCTCGTGGCCATCGGTGAGCACGTATATGAGCTGATGATGATGTAGCCCTAGTTTGTATGATTTCAGAATAAAGCGATTTATTAAATTATATTATGTATAGGTAGCTATTTCATATTTGTGCTTTGCTAACTTCGGTAGTTAGTAAAATGGTTCCTTCCTAAACCAGAGTAAGGTATATTAAGATAGCTTTGGTTTTTAAAAAATGGTAAAGATTTGCTAAACAAATCATTGTAATGATTGCTTACATTTCAGTTATCAGCATTCTCCAAGGTCTGCGACATGCCGTGGGCCTACGCCAATATAACAGCTGAAGAGCCGCTCTGTTGCGACGGGGGCAAAGTAAACCAGTGCCCGACTTTGGAGAAAATCAACACTACTACCTCTGACGTCATAGACGCCAAGATCGTTATGTAAGATCGTTACTCGACACCATTTTCAATGACTTAATATAATAAAGGTCAATTATATATTGTTATTATTACACATTTTTTATTGAAACAAATACCTAATAGACATCATATTTTAATGTCATAAGTGAACGGACAGTCAGTTAGCTCAACTGGTGATAAGTTATACGTCTGACCATGATAGACGCAGTGTTGAAGTTCAATAACAAATAGATAATCATTACCTTCCGCCAACACTGCCATGTGCCCGTCATCCGTCTCTTATGCCCGGTAATTTTACTAGCTACAATGACCTCATCCCGAAACAGAAGGGCAAAGCAGTCCTATTTTACGGGATATCTGGCACTGCGGTGGTACCTACCTAGACAACTTATATCCTCAAAACATTACAGCTAAGTAAGTAAGATGGAGTTTCGGATGGGTGACCGAAAAACTTTATCTCGAGTTCCATACTTCGTAAGGCACGTTTTTTGAGCCGATGATACCGGCTTTTGTTTTGTATGTTCCACCAATCAAGATTAAATTGTGGCTACAGCCTTATCTCTAGATAAGTAGCTATGCTGTGGAGGAAAGGCTTTAGGAAAGCAGGTACCGTTATAGGCCGTTGAAAAAAATGATACATATCGCGAATGTCATCCATTTTTTCCTATGTTTCCGATACTTACCTACACCGTTCATAACGGTGTCAGTATCGGAAATTTAATGCAGGAACCTAACTAACATTAATTGTTAAGTGCATCCTAATCAAAAGCGCCGTAAAGCCTTATTAGTGCACCTAATTTAACACATTTATTGCTATTATACCAACTCGCTCGAAGTCCAAGTAAGTTTTAAACCAGTGCCAACGACTCGCTTGGCGAGTTCAAGCTTCCCCAAGCGAGTCTAGTCCATAGCACAATATAAGTGGCATCCGATAATTTGCCAACTCACTGTTTCAAACACTAAAAACTCAAAACATAAGTTACAACCCTTTGTGTGCCGACAAAAAAATGAGCCCGTTAAAAAAAAAACGTAGTCTAGGAAAAAGGAATTATATAAATAAAAAACCATACTAGATAAGAATAAGTATATTTTACATGAATTGAATTTCATGAAAAACATTATTGTACAAAGGACTATCGAATTAGTTCTTAAAATAGTTGACTTCATCAATCAAAGACTACACTGGGTGGTGTTGCTTGAAATTTGGTTAAATTTTAATCAAAAGTCAATATGAAAAAAGATCGGCATATTAAAAGGAACACCATAGTAACAATTCCTATTTTTAATTTGTGAAAGTTATTCCGTTCAACTTAAATTACATAAAATTTGGTTATGAGTAAACAAGTGTACTGTTATTTACAAATCAAATATTTTATTTCTAAAAAATCTACTTTACCATAAGAAACAGTTTACCATTTTGTAAAGCTACACTTAATTAAAAAATCAAATTAATTTCTCCCATAGGTACTTTTAGCATTTAAACTGACAATGTTTTTAGTTTCCATTTTGACATAAGTTTCATATAATTTTTATGGGCTGATCACTATGATAAAAGTGAAGTAATTTGCTTAATAAAGATACTATATGGTGATAGTAAATAGTTTGCATACTTTATGCATGAATTAATGCAATATTTATCATCCAAGATCGCTTAAAAAGTACCTATACTTAAATCTACCGTATATATTGTAAATTGATAGGGCCGGATACTATTTTTAAAACTATATATTTCATACACTTTATAGGTATTTGGCCTCCCCCCTGGAGAAGCGTGTGTCGAGAGCCTGTGCCTTTTTAATGATGGAGCGCTTTTGGGCCTCATCGAACCTGTTCACCTGAAGATCCACGTCCCGGCTGAATGGTCGGCGCTCTTTCTTATCGTCATCTTTGTCGTCCTTCTGAAACATACAAACACAATCAACCACATACTTAACCTTAAAATTAATTTATTCAAGATTATACAAAAAAATTCGAAGCATGAAACGAAATAAGGAAGTCAAAACTAGGTTGAATCACCATCACTGGTCTGGAGAGTTCATTTTATTGAGAAGTCTCTAGTAAGAAACTCAGTACACACAATGAATGAATGAATTACTCTTGCCCACTCTCTTATTCTTCCAATAATCGATTATGCTGACGTATGTTATCTGGATGTCACCGAAGACCAATTAAACAAACTTGAATGTCTTCAAAACCTTGCCATTCGGTTCATTTATGGTCTCAAAAAGTACGAACATGTTTCACGTTTTCGATCTGAGCTTAAATGGTTACCCGTTAGACTTCGTAGAAATACTCGGATACTTTGCTTTCTCTACAATACACTTTACAATCCATCTTATCCAACGTATCTTAATAAGCGGTTTTCTTTCGCACGTGTATTAACTATTTCTTGTAGATCCCACCTTCTCCGTTCATGCAGTGAGGTTGTGGAATTCCTTATTTAGTAGCAGTAGTACCTCCTTATTTAAATGTCGTGTTAAAGAATACTATCTTTCTTCCAATACTTTATATATATAAAAGTATTTATTCTATTTTATTATTGGTTAACCTCTGTATGTATTATGTGTATATATTGTTATGTATGTATGTATGCAGTATATGTGTGCACACTGTCTACCTCTCACACTTAATTTCCTTTTTTTAGGCCTGTTGGAATAAATTTCATAATGAAATAAGCAGTGCCTTTGTACAATTTTTCCATGTACCTGTGTTTAATTGTATTACTGTGTGCATAAATGATTAAATAAATAAATAAATAAAAAATAAATGAAATCACCTAGCATGTATAGTATGTCTAGACAGTCAAAGGGATGGAGTGGTTTAGGCTGCCCTATATATATTTCAAATCCTCCTACTTCCCTAAAATGAGATAGAAGTTTGTATGGAGTATTTCGCAATATTCAAGATAGAACGCAAAAAATTGGTATATGGACTTTTTTGTTAATCTTCTCTAATCTGGGTGTGAATTTTTCTATGGGATTATTGGCAGTTTTCAAGGTAGGAAGCTGAAATCAATACAAACATTCTTTGTTACCAACCAAAAATATTAAATTTTTTTCCTCTTCCCCCATCTTCAAAGTAGGGGATGGAAATATGTAAGACTTTTCGCAAAATTAGTACAGATATAATGAATGACTTCTAAATTAGAAAAGAAAAATTGTGCGAACCCATAACCAAACGAAACCGATAATAACAGTGTGTAAATAAAAGATTTGTAGTATTTTATTGTAGAGCCCTTGCTTCCTTTCAGTGCAGAGTACCTCGCTGACCTATGGTACATCCTACTGTCATAGATGAATGGGTTAAAACTAACAAGGCTGACGGGATTATGTTAAGTCTTATCAGAGCTTATGCTAGAGGCTACTACAACTCGAGTACTAGCAAACTGTCAAAGTCCATATATTATATATACACAGAAAATAAAGTCTATCAGTGTGGACTTACTTTTGTTTTGTACATACCTTCTTTTTCTTTTTTATTTTTTCTGGTGCAATTCCAGCAAGCTTTCATCTCGTTTGTGCTTCTTTTTATGTTTTCTGGAAATAATTATATTCTCAGTCATAATATTCTTTCCAAATATAAGTGTTTTTTTTTAAATTGAGCTCACTTTTAGCAGTGGCCTTCTATAGGTTAAAAAGAGTTAGAGTAAATAAATATTTATAATAATACATAAACCAATCCCCTCCTCCGGTATTTTTTTTGTTCAAATATGATAGAGCCAGGGTGGGGCAAGCGGCCCAGCTTGCCCAGTGTGGCTACACTCATGTATTGATGGTATATTGTTCTTACTTGACAGCCGTTTCCTGTTCATCATCCCTGTTGGAGATTTGCCGAGCCCTCGCTTCTCGCTGAAGCGCAGCGGCACTGTCATCATCTTTGACAATACCAGCAGCTTTACGAGCCTTCTCTTCTGGGGTATCTGTCCAGCTTGACCTATCATATAAAAGTTAATTTATTACACCATGTCAATTTTTGGGCCTTTAGCATCTATTGCCTGGTAAATCTAAATGTTTATGGGTATATAAAAGTGTTGGTAAGAAAAATAAATAAATCAACAATGTTAAGAGAACCATAGATTTAAAATTAGCACGCTTCGCTAATAGAACAATGACACTTTTTCTGCTGCTCATGTTCATTAGTGTTATGAGCTGAGAGTTCAGACAATGTAATAATCTGTTAGTAATAAGATGACTTAATATGTTTATGGCATAAGTTAGAAAGCATGTTTTAATTCCACTTTAGGAACATTGGGTGAAAAGTTTGCAAAGTTTGTAATACTTCTATTTTCATTGAATGTAGATTTAAAACGAAAAACCTACACACAACGAAAAAATCAAATAAGTATTTAAATTCTTCTAATCCCTATAATGAATGTTAAGTTTTAAGTAAATCTTACCTGTCTGACATATCAGGTCCCGCTTTGGCTCTGAAGCTGCGAGCTTCTAGGCCTATATATTTAGCTTTTCCTTCAGGCAACTCCAACATCCATTCTTCTCTTGATTTAACGTCAGATTTCTGTATATTATGTCCATCAAGGTTTCTTATCTTCATGTCCAAGGCCCGCTCTTCAAGACGCTTGTGTGCGTCAGACCACTTTTCCTCTGATCCTGAAGGCAGTGGACCAATGCCAACATCCTCATCAGAACTCTCATATTGAGGCTCTTTATCATGCAAGATTTTGCGCATATCATCAGGAATAGATGGCCCTTAAAAACATGCATAATATATTGATAATGCATATATTATGATAAAATTGAATTATGTTAAATTATGACAAATCAATAAATTCATGATCAAAAACATTAAATTTTATACATAATAAAATTAAAACACTAAAATAGAGATTTCATGTGTAAAGGTACACATGAAATTATGAGATTGATGATAACACATTCAGGAATGAAACTTGATTTTCAGTATGCTAAGTTACCTGCTAGCATTATCTAACAGCAGGCATTATCAAATAAAACATATTTTGTTTGTTGATATAAAAAACTTACCCATGTGTCTAGATTTCCCTTTCAAATGAGGTGGCAATGCTGGACCTTCTGTTGATGGTGATTTAGATCCACTAGTAGATTTAGAAAGGTGTGGAGGTAAGGCAGGGCCACAAACATCTTTTCTCTCACCTAATTTAGCTACAGACCTCTTCAATTTATGTCTTAAATCAGTGGGATCAATTTCATAGCGATTCTGGGAGTCATCATCACTAATTATTTCTCCTTCTTCACCACTTTCCTTTTGACTGTTTTTCTGAGTAGATGTAACTTCAACCACTTCTGGCAAGTTATCTTTGTCCTCTGGTTTTTCTGTACTAGGAATGTCAGTAGTACTGCTCACTTCAACTACTGCAGTTGTGTCCTGGTCACTTTCTTTGTCAGACTTTGAATGTTTCTTCTTGTGTTTCCTTTTGTGTTTCTTCTTCTTTGTTTTGTGCAACTCTTTTTCTAAGTTCAGTAGTTTTGCTCTTAGTTTCTCATCATCAGAGGAATCTATTTCACTTGACTCTTCAGACTTATCTTTGACCACAGCAGGAATCATACTGTAATAAGAACCAAGTTGTACTTCATCTGATGGGCTACTATGTTCTTCTACAATAATAGGACTCTCACTCTTTTTCTTTCTTTGATCAACATAATTAGGTGCAGGTTTATATATTTCAGATCGTTTGCTTCTACGATCAGGTGTTATAGTAGTTCTGTCCTTTGACTTTCTTTGTGGTCTGTCAGGTGATATTTTAACCTGTTCTTTTCTGCTGGGTTTTTCTGGGGATATTGTAATTCTGTTTCTTCTATGAAGTCTCTCAGGAGACCTGGATATCCTCTCTCTTCTAACAGATTTTTCAGGTGAAAGTGATATCTTCTCTTTTGTATGGGTCTTTTCAGGAGAACCTGATAGTCTGTCTTTAGAATGTCGCCGAGGTTTTTCAGGACTTCTTTCTCTTTGTGTCAGATTCCGTCTTATCTCTTCTTTTAAGTCTCTCTTTCGATCTGATGACTTATGTCTAAATCGTGAATGTTTACTTCTTTCCCTACTATCACTTCTACCTGGAGGCCTATTAAGACCACGCACATCTCTATCATGCCTAGATCTATCTGGTGACCTCCTAGCTGGACTTCTTTCTCTAGAGAATCTCCTTCTACTTGGTGAATTTCTGGAAAATCTACTTCTATCTCTGTCTCTATCCCTAGCAAATCTATCAATACGATCTCTGTCACCTCTCCTTCTATCAAAATCTTTATTATATCTTTCATCAGTATTTTTTCCTCTTAATGAAGATCGAAAACTATCTTCTTTTCTACTATTCCTATTTGTTTCATCTTGATTCTCTTTTGTTCTGCATTTAAATCTACCAGTTTCGGAATCACTGCTTGATTCATCAGATAGCATTTTGAACCTAAAAAACAAAAAAAGGTAAAATTATTAATGAATTAAAGAGTTTCTTCAAATACTAACTTTATTTAGTACATGTTGCTTAGGTATAACTATGTATAAATTAATTCTTTAAAACATTTTTGAAATTTTCTTAGCACTATAGCGGATACTTTTTAAAAAGCCTGCAGTTACAATGCCTTTCAATGACTGTCTGACACTAGACTGCCATACTAAATCTTTAAGAATTTGTTGGAGTATTATAGCACAGTCAATGTCATAAGCAAGAGCATGAAGGGCCTCCTCCACATCCTGATGACCTTTGCTGTGGTTCCAGAATTTTACTATTCTCTGCTGAGGCACCAGTGGTAACTGCATTAAATGGTGGAATTTAGTTTCAGGATCTGTGTCTTGATGACATTCTGCTTCTCCAAATGGAAAATCAACATATGCTTGGAACTGCTCCAAGACTGGTTTGTACAGCACCCGAAAGTTTTGAAGTTGTGGTTGTACAATGTTCCTAACTTTGTTTTTATTTTCCCCAAATGTCATTCTAAAATCACCTGCATAACTCAGGTTTGATATAGCAAAGTAGAATTCAAATTCAGAAAAAGTTTCTGGTAATGTAAGTAATGCTGCATGTACAGCTGATCTTAAGTTACTTTGGAGAGCACTTTGCAATTGGGTGCTGTTGGTTTGTTTTATGATTTCCACTGGTTTGTGAAGGCGGCCAGATAGGTATAGGTCATTCCAATCAAAAAGATCAGCAATAAGATCCTTTTGAGACACAACACCATACTTAATTGTCACATTTTCTTCTTTCAACTGAACTAAGGTATTGAAATAGACTTTAGCACCCCAATTTTCTTGAAATTTTGCGACACAACCTTTCCCGAAAAAACGCAGTGCCGAGTAATGACTCGGGTTCATTTCAATATTTGCACCGTGCCATCGATACGAGTTTTCGACACAAAATATAAGATCGATCATATTTTGCTTCTTTTGGTTTTCCATTTGTGGTTTCACTGCCGAGCCGTAAGCAAAGCAAAACGCTAAATTTTGGGGAAATTTTGAGATAATTCGGTAATATAACGGAGATACATCTTTCACTACTCCAACCGCCTTAGCTACTGTTGATGCCATGCTATGAATGTTATAAAACAGGGTTCTGCTGACCTGACTGTAGCGTCTTTATAACAGTTATTTATAACACTTGCTGTTCCAACAAAATCTTCAATCACGTTTATCGACACGCCGGTAGTAGACTATTGTAACCAAAACGTATTTAATTCATTCTTAATAGTTTGCCCCAAAATAAAAATAACCACAAAAGTAGATGAGCTGTGGCGACAAACACCAAAATTCGATAATGTGAAAAATGTCAAATTTTGACATCTCAATACAAAGAAATACTAAAAACACGACAAAGAAAACTCATCAATGAGGACCTAATAATATTTACGATATTTTTTGCTTGAATCTGTGTATTTGATGTAATTTTGCTGTAAATAAAACATATTGAACTTGTATATAAGTTTTTAATTCATTATGCGATATTTAATATAAAATGTATATATGTGTTACCATTCAAAAATCCAATTTATATGAAAAAATAGGTACTTTTATTTCACAATAAATAATAACTAACGCTAAACTAAATACGCTAAATATTGCGTGATCTAACCCGATCTTCCTTTTTAATTTCCCAAATAGCCCCCATTTGAGCTCCCATTACCTAAAACTAATATGGCAACACTGTCTGCATATTTTATTTGACATTTCATTGTCAAAAACAAAAATTGAATTGTTTTGTGACTGACTTTAATATTGCCTAGAGTTTTTTGTTAGCAAACTAATAAAATATCCTTGATTAAACTATGTCAAGTGCAGATAGAATCGAATTTGAAATGGAAGTGGAAGTTGAAAGTGCATCGTCTGGGCCACCAGTAGACACTCCCAATAACCCAACTTCACCAGCACCACCTGCAACTCCTGGAGGCAGTGGCACCAAAAGTGTGGTCGTCACCACAGCGACAGCTGGATCGGTTACAGTTTCACTACATCCACTTGTAATTATGAACGTTTCGGAACACTGGACTAGGTTAAGAGCGCAAGAAGGCTCACCACAAACTGGCATGTATTTTCTATATGGTTAAGATTAAAATATAGATACTTTGATTAAATTTTAAGCAAAGCTTTTATTTGTATTTAACACACATGTACTTGCATTTAATCATATATCAATTTATTTTCCAGTAATTGGTGCACTAATTGGAAAACAAAAGGGTAGAAACATTGAAGTGATGAATTCATTTGAATTGGTCTTTAGTGTGATTGAAGGTGACATAATAATAGATAGAGATTATTATAATTTAAAAGAAGAACAATGTGAGTTTAAGGGAGTATTTTTAAGGGAGCTTAAGAATGTTTATTAAATCCAATTAAGTAATAATATTTTTTGGGTTTCAGTTAAACAGGTGTTTTCTGATATGGATTTCCTTGGCTGGTACACAACTGGAGATACACCTACAGAGCGAGACATAGCAGTCCACAGACAGATCTGTGATATTAATGAGTGCCCAGTTATGCTTATGCTCAATCCAGCTGGACGCAATGGCGAAGTTAGTGTTAATCAAAAGTATATATATTATAATACAAAGGGTCTAGCCGGACAAGTATGACCAAGTTGGTCCCCAAATGGGAACCTATATTAGAACTTATGTTTTCAAATCAACTCGATGTACAAACAAATAATAATACATTTCCTGAACAGATTCGGTTTTGTGCTCGAGATATAGATAAAAACACTCAGAAGTAAAACCAACACTCACCTTTGGGTTTTATTACAGAGTACAAATAAACATGTTTTGAAATAAATTATAAAAAATAATATTTTTTCCATGTTCTATAAGACTTACAATCACAGAAATAATGTATGATATGCTACTTTATATGCATTACTACTTTATAGCAACAAAATCATGAAAATCTATTCTTAGTTGGGAGTTGTTGCCTATTAATTAATTGAGAGGGTAGGATGTATTTCAAAGGTGCTATACTGTGTATTTTCATTGTAGCAACTGCCTGTGGTGCTGTATGAGTCTGTGATAGATGTGGTGAACGGACGAGCTACAATGCTCCTCGCGCCATTGACATACACATTAGCTGCTGAGGAAGCGGAGAGAATTGGTGTTGACCATGTAGCAAGAGTTTCTTCGGGTGAAGCTGCACTTAATAGTTTAGGTAATTAATAACTTTTCTACTTACTGAAAATAAGAATTGGAATTTGGAATATATTTTTGTTTTACGATGTCACATATAAAGCAGGACAAAGAAATAGTATGCCACATGTACATAAATTCACCTATGGACAGTATGTGCCTTCAAGTTTGATTCATAAGTGTCATTAAATAAGCAATATATAACAATTAATACTCTGGGTCAGAAGATGTTATGAATGATAATTAAAGTGAAACCAACAACAAACAGGGCTTGATGTGGATTTGACTCAGAATGACAGGAGTGTTATGCTCTTTTGTGTTTCGGGATGACGGTACTGTAGCTAGTAAAATTATCGGGTATAAGAGACCTAACATTGTTACCTCTGGTGTCGGGCGCAGAGAACAATAACTGTCTATCCGTTGTTGGTCTCCTTCAATGCCGCTCTGTCATGGTCAGACGTATCACTTACCATCAGGTGAGGGTCTTGACCGTACATAAAAAAGCAGGTGGCTTGATGCGGATTTGACTCAGAATGTGGAAGATTAATGTCCAGATGTGGACTGCAAAAGTTTAAGAGAGAAATTCCGTGCTTCTAAATGTGTGTTATGTCTCATCTGATAAGTATTCTGCCACCGCATAATACTTATCAGATGAGACATAACTATTAAAACTCCAACCAAGGCGAAGTTTATATTTTTAATATAATATGGAAGTATTAGTATGTAAGTATGTGTATTTTTTCATGTTTTTCATTATTGTGCCCTTACAGGGTTCATTTATTATGTACCTATTGAAATTTATAAGAACTTATAAACCACATGACTGTAATGATAAATAAATAAATAAATTATTACATAATAATTTCTACAGTGGCCGAGCATCTGACTGCGCAGCGTTCAGCGATAAAAATGCTGGTGTCCCGGGTACGTGCAGTGTTGGCGACGGTGCGTGCCATCCGAGACGGCACTCTGCCGCCGCGCCCCGCCCTACTGAGGGAGGCGCGGGCACTGTCCAACCGGCTACCGTTGCTCACCTCACAACAGTTCCGCACACACTTTTACAATGTGAGTACTTATACTGTAACACTGTTTATACTGCAGGGTATTTTTTTTGTTTATTCTGTATACTAGGTACAAGGCATTTAGTGAATGGTCATTCGCATTGATACTTATAGGCTTTTAAAATAGTAAAAGTAGGGTGGGGTATTTAATTTTTCAAATTACTATTTTATTGATTGTAATAATGTACCATATACAGAGAAATCAGAATTTTGGCGTTTTTTAAAAAATTAGAACCTACTCATTAATTAAAGTATATCCCCGAATATGAGGCAAATCTATTGATACAAAAATCTAATATTTATAAACCCATTTATTTAGTCCAGAGGGTGATTCTGGCAATTATCTGTCCGGTAATTGCTTATTAGGAGTCGCTACGGGTATGCGATCCCGGACTGCTCGAGTTGCTACTGTTACAATTCCATTTCCAGGTACAGTGGTATCCCTTAATTCCCTTTCCTACCTCTATTCCTTTAAACGGATGTCTCCCGCTAACATCGAAAGGTGATCCCGACCTTCAACAGGCCAAGCATCTATTACTGGTCAGCATCAGAGGCCTCGCTGGTGCTAAGAGACGTCCCTACTTCTCGCTGGTCGTAGCGGTCCTCCGTTCCATCAGATTCAGAGGGGTAGGGGTAAGAGTGCACCTGTGTCTGCGCGTACACTGTCATTCTAATGTTATGTGCACTATAATATTTCCTGCGCAAATGACTTGACTTGACTTGGCATTTATAAACCCTACAAATTTGGGATTGATCAATAATAAAAAAATATATATATTTCTTTATTGTCGACAACTTTATCCATAGATTTGTAAGTAAGACACAAAATTAAAATGGGTTAGTAAAAAGAAAAAAACCAATAGTTCTATTAATGACCACCCAGTGTTGAAACCTGGGTGATGACTCTGTTCACAACCTTTGCACTTCCTTTTCAATCTATTGGCAATAGTTTGAAGGATGATGTTGAATAAAACATATTACAATAAAAAAGTTGACTTAATAAGATATATTTTCAATTAAATATGGGGGAGGCGGTTCAAGGCACGCGGATGGCGGGGCGGCGCAGGCGCGGAGGGGGAGCCGCTGGCAATGCGATAATTTAATAATTTATCATTTATTTTGTAAAACTTTTATTATAAATCTATATGGTATTAGGTTCCCATAAAACATTCCATAATATGATAATAAAATAGGTCCACTATGTTTTAAAGCCGGTTCGATCCCACACTTTAATAAGTACTTACATTTACACTGCTTATGGGTCCAGGTATTTTACATCTTGGTATGTTCTGGAGGCTTTCTTTACTAGGTGGTAGACTCGATACTCAGTCGTCTAGGTATGTACCACCGCAGTACCAGATATCTCTTGTGGAACAGGAGTGTAAAAAAGCAGGTGACAGTCGAAAAGGAATATCACAAACAGTATGCGATTGAATCGTTTCGTCGAAGAGTGACGTCATTAACATATTACTACACTTTAAACCCTTAAGGGAATATTGTCCTGCATAAGTCCCCACCGAGGGGCACGAGCCTACCCGTACAGGGTGTTTAGGCTTGTGTTATCGAAAATTATATGTACATAATCCGTCGCTCTTACGGTGAAGTAATACATCGTGAGGAAACCTGCGCACGCCTTCGAAGTTATTGAAAGGTTGTGCGGGAGCAAACAATCCGAAAACCAATGTAAATATTGCTAATTCTATATCCAAATTATGGTTTCTAACCATAAAAAATATCATATAGGTATAAAATACTTCCAATAGCAAATTGTGTAGGCACAGTGGTGTTGTGTTTCATAAAATACACGTCAGAATACACTTATTAAATAACTGTTTTGTTTTTATTTCAGCAATGCAACGACGTCGCCTTAATGACGTATTTAGGAACAATAACGAAAGGTTGTAATGCGATCAACCAATTAGTGAACAGATTCAACGTACTCTACGACAGGCAAGGCATGGGCCGCCGCATGAGAGGCCTCTTCTTTTAGGGCGGACGTTAATATTAGACGAGATATCACCTTCAATTAGAACATAGATTTGTGGAAAAACTAAAGCGTTTTGTATGATAATTTTCCATTAATTCTATGTTCATGCCCGTTTGTTCAAGACGAAGATTTGAGTCGGGCCATAGAGAAGCCTATCGCACTGTTGGCGCTGTCAGTGCTTATTCGGTCATAACTTATTCTCCATTTTGTTTTAGTTCATCGCTCATTCTGTCTGAATAAGTATAGGCAGATTCAATGTTTTTGTATCATCCTCAAATTAACTTTGTTGCCAGTTACAATGTTTGATATGACATCCGTGATTAAAAGTAATATTTAGGCTTCCAGGTGCATTTTACCAGTGTTATTTTTTATAATTTGTTAATAGTACGACATTAGGTGACGATACAATCTTTAGTTGTCCAGCTATTAAATATAAATAACTTGTATTTATATACAAGATTTTTGAAAAGAGAAAAGGTCTACCGTTAAAAATCGATCTCGAAATGACAACTACAGTTTGCAACGCCATCTGTGTCAGAAAAGGGAAAGTACATAAAAAGGTATATATTGTAAACTGAAAGGGTACTTTTTAAGTGCAAAGTACTTGGTTTGACGATAGATAATAATACCTTATAACATTTTTATAACTACAGGTACTCAAATGATATGTGTATAGAATGAATATAATGTGAGATCGTAATTGTGATTGAAGGATTAATGTAAGGTTATTTTAAATAAATAATTGAAAGTAAATATGTGTTTTCTTTGTAATATTATGGGTCAATAACAACAGGTTACTTTCGTACAGAAGTACTCATAAGGTGAGTAGTAATTCTTCGGACACCCAGACAAAGACGCATTATTCTGATATAACCGGAAGAACGTTTAAAACTAAATTAAACTTATGGAACATAGTTTTAAGGTGCAAAGTAATACGCACAAGTTAGCCGTCTCACTTGCAAGGTTAACGAACATGTTATCTAGCGCGCAAACATGACACGGTGATCGACCCCTATCGTGTTACCGGTACCTACCCGTCGCTTTTCTCCCCAATCATATACTAGTATAATTGGCCCCTCCTGCAATGCCTTGAGCCGAGGTTCGCGTACCACTCTGGGACACCCTTAGGCCCGTTGCATAATTTTTTGGCCTTAGATCCATCTGCGCTCGCTTTGGATTTTGTAGGTACTCTTTCTCTTTTGTAACTACACTCGTACGTGCGCTCGAAAATTTTTTGGCTGGCGTTTCTTTGTCATTGTGTCTAGTTAGTTTATTGTTGTACTAAGAGTTTAGGCTATTGTGGTATATTGAATTAATGTAAATAAGCAATGATCTTGTAAGAAAATATAACACGTGACGAGGAAGCTGCTGAATTCATTTTAAAACACAACAAAAAACAACGTGAGTGAGATTGAAATCGATAAATGCGGGCGACATGGGCAGCACTAATACTGCGGAGTGAGTGCGCGGGTACGTGGTGTCCCTTCCCCCGCGCCTCATTCATACCTCGGTTGCCATGTAGAATTGTCCAGTGCGGGGCAGTTGTCCAAATTTCAAAATTGTTGCACACCTTTTGAGAGTTCCGTGGTCCAATTATTTTGAAAAACTATTTGTAGCGTATTATATGTGAGTCTTATTAATTGTGTGCTTGTGTTCAGTATTGTTTGAAATATGAAACACAATTCTCATCACATTTGCTTTATTGTAATGAAAAAGCAACACATTATAACATACTTATTCTTAAATAGTAGAGGGATCCTCCTAAAATTAAAATCATACTGTGACGCAATAGGTTTATTCGCATCATACAGGTCGAGTATTTTGTAATTACACAAAATTAACAATTTGGACACATCGAGATTCGTGCTATGGAAGACCTTTTCAAACGAAGTCGAGTCGACTTACATGTACACGTTACGCCATCAAATGTAAGGTTTCCACCGTTATACAAATTCAAATGGGACCCTAGCTAAGATTTTTATACTAAAACGAAAGCATTTTCAAATAACAATATTTACAAATATGCGCTCGCCAATATTTATAATGATTACAAAGTATTATCAAAGCTGCAAAAATGTGTTCAAATAATATCATATTATTTTAAATCTAATTATCTTGTAGGTATGAAACAGTCTTACAATTAGCACTGATCTACTTTTATGTAAAAATTTAATTTATAAATTGTGAAGTACCTATATATTTATCTTCATTTAAATACTTAGCAAAGTTTTGATTATATTACCATTAGTTTTATCATACTTGTACTTTAATTGATAGTTTTGTAAAAAAATATTTTAAAGGTACTTAAGTAATTATTTAAATTGAATTTCAATGCTAATATTGCTTTTGTTTTTTTTTATAAACAGTATCTAAAATTGTGTAAAAATAAGACACGATTTTCTAAATCACGTATCTAATTAAACGATATAATAGAGTATGCCATAATTTTACCAATAATATTGGTTTAAATGCAATATGTGGTAGCAGTAACAATGTTTTTGATGGATATACATACTCTTACGTAAGTAAATTTATACTTACTAACTTCATAATCGCCGCTTTTAAAAGCAAGGATAACTGATAAAAGAAACTGGGATCGTTGTCGGATACTTATATAATTTAGCGACTTCATGTAATAAAGTTATACATTACCTACACGGTTTAACCGATATTTAACTTGATATAACTACTTAAGTTTTATATTGCATAATCGCTGCTTTCATAAGAAATTTAAACTCATTATATATAATAGGGACCATGGTCGGATACATAAATAAAATGGGCCTCAATTCTACTTTCAATCCAACTGTTAATTTAGTATTCCGGTACAACTTTCATGATATTGTCTCAAAATTTTAATTGTATGGTGTTAACAATTAAAGTCTACCATAAACCAGAACGAATGCAAAATTTTACTATTGAGACAAAATAACGATCCCATTAGCGCATTTTAAAAGGAAGCGGAATTGGGGCCCTGATGACTTCATGCAATGAAGTTTTTTATTTAACAGGAGGCAAACGAGCAAACGGTTCACCTAATGATAAATGACATGAACATTTGCTTGACCTGAGGGTCCAAAATACGTTTCCGGCCCTATAAAAGAGTTTCCCATCGAAATAGGCCTAAGCGATTGAATCGGTTTAACCGATATTGAATATTTTGTTACTGCTGCCTAAACGTGAAGCTCGGTTACGGGTTATACCGGTTGTGGTGCCGGTACCGCCGATGCTATGTGTCATCGGGTATCTTCTCGATACCAATGAGGTCGTCGAACAGTGTCTGCTGGTCTGGAGGGTTAGGCTCGTGGAGTGTCTGCCGGGCGTAGCGGAGCACGGCCCGCGCTAGCTGGCCCACTGTCCATTTTCTATCTACAAGCACGCGAACTAACGTGTCCAGCTGGAAATAAAGTTCGGATTCAAGAAACAAAAAGGTAAATTTGATATTGAAGTGAAGGGACGGTCAGTGCGCTCACCTGGTGGTACCTAAGTGATACGCCTGACCATAACAAGAAGGAGTATTGAAGGAAATTAATCACAGTAGGTAAAGTAATAACGGTTTTTCCGTCAACACTGCTCTGCACCCGTCACCCGAGACTGCAGATGTTAAGTCTCTTGTATATTTAAATCAATGCTCATACCCTGTAATTTTACTAGCTACAGTGCCCTCATCCCGAAAAATACTATTTTACGGGATGATATATATCTGGCACTGCGGTGGTACCTAATTAGACGACTCAGAACTAAGCCTACCATCTAGTCAGATCCCGGATTTGGTTTTTTATATAACTTGAACGAAACAAGGGAAATTTCTGGATCTCTCTTCAACCTATCACAGTCCACTGCTGGATATAGGTGTTCTCCATTTTCTGCCAGATATCCCGATCCTCCGCTTTCCTGTCACAAGTTAACTGTTCTGTAAGGATGGACTTTTCGCTGTTGACTACGGGTCGCTTCAACGGTTAAGATCGGCCAGCTTCACCGAACAAGAGTTAAAGTTCTGTTGTGTAACGGAAATCCTTTTCGGATTTATTTATTAACTTCGTTTTTACTTTAAAACCATATTAACGCTTGAACTGTGTCAGGCAGATATCCAACAGACATCTTGGTTACTGTAGTGTCTGAATTTTTGGCTGTTTAAAGATGACCTATATTTTTTTTTGGATCGTCTCTACACAAGTCATCATGAGATAATAATTAAATTTATAATTAGTTTAGACTTTTGTTTTAATTTATAGGTAGTGCCTACTTAAAATAAGTACCTAGTAGGTATGGACCAATTGGTATTACCTACAGGGTTTGGTGTTTGGATGCTTACCTTAAACAGGTTCTCGTTGCCAAAAGTATAGTATATGAGTGCTGGACAGCCGGCGACGCTAGCCGCGAGCCACTGCAGCAGCATCTTTAGTTGAGGCTGACCCTTTTGTCTGCTCCCACACCCCCAGTTGCCGGTCGCGACAGGTCTGCACGATCCACCTGATACAATCTTGTGAGCCAACTGGCTTAGCTGTGGAAATTATTTAAATTAGATAAACAATAAAAATAAAAATATATTTGTTAGTAATTTTTCATGTGATCCTTCTAATACGGATCCCATAATCCTGATTAGTGAATTTAAACACTGTTGCTTTAATGTACGATGGAAAACTCTGATAGATGAGTTTTAAAATAATTACGTTAGATAGAAGATTCCGTCTTTGAAAATGTATTGCATTGAAGCGAAATAGGTGACGAAGGACTTGAAGGTAGGTATTCCGTGATAGCCTTCGACTAGATCAAGTTATAATAAGACAATTATACAGTGCCGGTAAAAGGTAAAATAATGTGTAGCATGTGATTTTGCTGTGAATGTCTTTTCTGTATTAATCTACTTACTGTGTCTCTGTTTACTCATACCTACCTAGGTATTTTTTTATTGACAGGTTTGTAGTGGACATCGGTGCATTAGGTTCATTATAGAAATGTGATTAACAATAATGTGCTTAACGATTCAAAAGGGGGTGAGTGCGATCGTGATTTTGTTACACATGCAAAGTTGGAACACAAATCATATGTTTCGACAGAAAGCAAAAGTACAAAGATTCTAATGGATTCTGTAAATGTTCGTCTTGTTAGTATTGTTTGGATATGAATTTGAAAATTAGCGACAGACATGTATGCGTCTGACCTTAGGCTTCCTAAGTTTAATGGTCACTGGTTCGCACTGTACGTTTTCTTCGATCGTTTCGACAATCATGTTTATCACCCAATTCAATTTTTTTCTCCTAGCTTTGGGATTTGATATTTGTGTAGAGCCAGTGTCTGTTGAGGCGCTGAGCGAACTGGAATCGTTATGCGCCTCGTTTCCCTCGTCTATGCTTCTCACTCGAGTACTCTCAACTATCTCCTCCGGGATGGAGTCCCTTATTTTACGTTTCTGTCAAAACATAGGAATGTGTAATTGGTGTTAATATTGCAGTATCAAGGGTGGCCTATAAGCCGTGTTTTTATACCCTATTCGTGGCAACTTAAATTCGTCTACCTTAAAATAGCTCGACTTCAAAGCATTTGGAGTGTGTTGCTATTTTGCTTAGCCTAGCCAAATACAAAGCCGATAATTGGGCTGTCAACATTTTTTACATACAAGTGGGTACACTACAAGGATATTATTCGGCACACTCACATTCCCGCCGTGTGTGTTAGAAACGTGTTGAATCGTAGAGCCATTTTGATGGTGTGCAGCCAACTGAAGTAAGAGAAACATTTGTAGGTATCTAAAACTATGGCGGAAAAATAGACCCTATTTAGGTTGCCTACATGAAAATGAATGTTAAACCTTAAGGAACTAGGAACTTGGTACTCATACATACCTAGTTCCCCATAAAATAGCAATTATTGAAACGTTTATCGAATGCCTTCAGAAATTGTTAACTTAGAAGTTGTTAACGTACCTAATGTGTATGTGCCAACATCTGCTTACAAGTCACTTTTTTTAGTTATGTTTATGCCATGTGTGCATGTAAATAAATTGGAAACCAAGGCATGTATCGCAAACTGTATGGGATGGGATCAACAGAAGCTGAAGAAACCATTGTTAAAAACCTATTTATCTAGAACAAGCTACTTTCGTAATGCTGTATGTTATGCTAAGGCTTACTCTACCCTGTTCCCTTTCTACCTTGTTCGAAGGAAAGAAAAATGTGAGATAATATTTTTAATGTTAAATGTTAGAGTATCAGCTAACTTTAGTTACATTAGTGTACGTGTACCTACATGTTATTTGTAATTACTACTGTGTGCTTTGACTTATTATATAAATAGTTGGTAAAGAATTTAGGAAATTATAAACGTCTTTTTTTATGTTATAGGGAGCAAACGAGCTAGAGAGTCACCTGATGGAAAGTGATAAACAACGGAGACACCAGAAGTGTCACCGGTGCGTTGCTTGCCTTTTAGGAAGGAATACGCTCTTTTCTTGAAGGTTCCAATGTCATATTTTCCAGGGAATACCGCTGCTGGGAGGTCGTTCCATAAAAGCAGTGTGCGTGGAAGAAAGTTCCGCATAAATCGAACGGTTGTGGAACGCCAACCATCAAGATGATGAGGATGAAATTTCATCTTATGACGGGTAGTCCGATGATGGAATGCAGCAGCAGGTATAAGATCGAACAATTCTTTGGAACACTCCCCATTATACTAACGGTAAAAAACACAAAGACTTGCAACGTCTCTGCGTAAGCCCAAAGAGTCAAGACAACCGGTGATTGTTGGATCATTGACCATCCTAGCGGCTCTACGTTGTATGCGATCAAGAGGAAGAAGAAGGTATTTTGGTGCTCCAGCCCAAAGATGCGAGCAATACTCCATATGTGGACGCACCTGTGCCTTATAAAGCTGAAGACGCTGGTGGGGTGGGAAGTATTGCTTCGCTCTGCCTAGCACACCCAGCTTTTTTGAAGCTAATTTAGCTTTGTCCTCCAAGTGACCACGAAACTGAACATCACTAGAAATGTCTACACCAAGGATACCGATGTCAGGCTTTATATTTAAGGGAGTGCTACCGAACCTTGGACCTACGACAAACGGATCCTTTTTAGTGGTGAATGCGCATGCTTGTGTCTTCTTTGGGTTAAAAGAAACTAAATTGTTTGTGCCCCATTGCAAGACATTATCAAGAGATGCCTCGATTTCGGACACAAGCTTTTTCCGACTGTCATCAACGGATTGCCCCGAGGGGCATGAACGGCCAAGGTATAAGGCATCCCCGGTGCTGTCATCCGCATAACAATGATAATTGCTGATTTGCAACATATCATTAATGTGCAGGATGAATAAGGTAGGAGAAAGTACACAGCCCTGTGGAACGGGCATCGACTCCGAACATGAACCGTCAACAACGACATTAATGCTCCGCCCACTAAGAAAACTGGTGATCCACCTGCACAGTCCCTCAGGAATCCCGTAAGAGGGAAGTTTTGCTAGAAGTGCTTCATGCCAGACCCGATCAAAAGCCTTCGCAATGTCCAAACTGACCGCTAGAGCCTCACCTTTGCCCTCAATTGCGGCCGCCCAACGATGTGTTAAATAAACTAAAAGGTCACCAGCTGACCGACCATGACGGAAACCAACTGGTGATCTTCCAGGTGACGCAAAAGCTGAGCATTTATAATGCTTTCCATTATTTTTGCAAGCAGGGAGGTAATAGCAATTGGCCTGTAATTGGTTGGATCAGAGCGGTTTCCCTTTTTAGGAATCGGGTGCACTAAAGCTATCTTCCAACAATCCGGTACCACGCCAGCGGAATACGACAGTCGGAATAAATGCGTCAAGACAGGGGCTAACTCCGGAGCACAAATCTTTAACACCTGAGCAGGAATGAGGTCAGGCCCACTAGACTTATGGACGTCAAGAGATAGCAGAGCTCTACGTACTGCTCGTTGATGAAATACAACGTCTGGCATTGAGCTATGACACTTAGGAATGCTAGGCGGTGTCATTCCTTGATCGTCCAAATTTGAGTTTGCAGCAAAAAGAGAGCAAAGGAGGTCAGCTTTCTCCTTTGCCGTGTGGGCAATAGAACCATCATCCCTACAAAGAGGTGAAAATGACGGGCGATAAAAATTATTTTGCACAGCTTTGGCAAGTGACCAAAAATTACGAGTGCCAGAAGGACAACGTGCAAGCTTCTCACCAAAGCATCCAAAGCTAGGTTAACAAGTCTGTGTCAAACAGAAAACTTATAAAAGCTGGAGCATTTCTATGAAATCTTTGGCAAGTCTAATTTAGGTACAATTTGCAGCGTTGTATTATTGGAGTTTAAAATTGGAAACCTTCGATCATAGAAATCAAGATCGAAGCTGGCAGCCAAGAGAAATATAATCTGTGGAACTGTCAATGTCACTTACCAACTGTGCAGCCAAGCGATGCCGGTGCCTGGCCAGCTCTAAGGATAGAGATCTTGCCGCGAGTGCTAGTCTCCTGGGGGCGGCGCGGTCTCGCGAGTCTCGCCCGTACAGTTCTGCCGCTTCAGCAGCGCCCTCTGCGTTCACACCGCTCAACCCGCAAGCCATTGACTCGCTTAGCGTTCTCTTTAGTAATGATCCCGCAAATCTGGATGATAGAATAAGCCTTTTATTTTAAAGTAGACATATCGATTGTTTGGTCTCAGGTAATAGTAGTAAATCAGTGAAAAGTTGCATACAATCGATAAGTGCTACAAAATGCATTTATTTTCGCTCGATTACCATTTTTATTTATATTGAGATTTGTGATAATTCATTCGCTGCGATGATGATCGCTTTGATACTTGTGGAAGCACTACTCAAAACACAAGTGTAGGTACTTAACTAAATGTATTACCTATTTAGTCTCTGCTTAATGTTACCACCGGTATGACGTCATAAAATCATACCAGTTGCTGTGTCGTGAATAAAAAATTACTTTATTTTATGGATAAATATTAACTTTTCCCAATTGGTTCCAAATATTGGTTAATTTCTTATTACTAAAAAAGCTTAAAATTAAGTAATTTCAAATGAAATAACGTACCGTATCACAGCCAAGTCTCGAGAGTCTAACTCTCGCGCTTTGTGTTCCCCGGTCTCCGATTCCACAATAGGATCGCTTAGCCACTGGTTGAATTGCTCGTAAACTTCTTCTAATTCAGATCTGAAATAGGATTTTTGAAACAAGATTGTTAAATCTTTAAATGATGCGTAGAAATTAGATAATCATCCTTCAATTGGTAAATTGGATAAGGAAAGGAAATATTACCTAAAACTACCTTTGCAAGCGAGAATCTGCTGCAACCACTTAGGGAACTCAAAAAAATTGTAACCAGGAAACAAACACCCTTTTATTGTTTTTTAATGTTAATGATGTATTTATAATTATTATTCTTATAATTAAATGTAATCTTCAATTATTTCGTTAGAAAATAGCAAATCGCGTATATTAAACAAAAATTAATACACTCACGCGTATTCAGTACTGAAGCTATACTTGGAACTATTCCCAGTTTCTTTCCTGCCGAGAGGTCTGCGTCTTGGCGACGGCTCCCCATTACTGATGGTATCCTTGTCCGTCAACACGAACCCAACAGAACCACCCCTTTTTACCCTGAAAATAAGGAGACATCAAACACTTAATCGTCCTACAAGTATTTTGATGTTGACTGCTGTAGGCAACGATGTAAAAAGTATAGATTCGTGATATGCTCACAAAACATCCGAAAAAAGTGTTCCGAATGCATCGATAACACATAATGAGCGTACACTTGACAACCAACCATTGTTTATTGGCAGTAATAAAAATTAGCTACATTAACAGAGTAAGTTTCCAGTGTCCCCTTTTAAGCTTCTAATTGCCTGTATCAGGGTACACTGCTCTTCCGTAGGTCGGTAAAATTATATAGCTTATTATTATATAATTCCAAAGTAAAAAGGAAAACAACAGGAATAATATCACTTAAATTACAACCATGAACAATATACAACAAACTTTTATAATGTGACTTAAAACTATTCAAACATTATGTGTGTGTGTGTGTGTGTGTGTGTGTGTGTATGTGTGTGTGTGTGTATGTATGTGTGGCTGAGTGTGCGTGCGTACGAGTGTTTGTGTATATGTAGGTGTGTAGGTATCTTTGTCTAATTCAGGAGTGCCTCAACTTCATCATAACTTTTTGTTACCAACCATTCTGAGATAATTCTCCTGCATTCATGATATGGCGCTCTACGTATATTTTATCTTTATTAATGATGTTGAATATTCGAATGGACCTTTTATTATATTGCCTATTAGCAAACTCCGTATTTACCCTAGTAGTCTGTAAAGCATTTTTTCTTCGTTTGGTTTTGTCTGTTATACATTCAGAAGGTAACGATTTGTGTACTTTTAAAACAGTTTGAATGACATATAATTTTCTGACCGAATGAATATCACTAATTTCGTATAAGGACTTAGTAGGAATCTTATCTTTTTGAAAAACATTACCTTTAACAAACATCGCTGAGCACGTTCCACACCAATGAAGCGTGTCTTTGCCGCACCACCCCAAACAGGTATGCAGTATAACAGAATGGACTGTACTAATGAAATATATATTTCAATCAGTAAATCCCTGTTCCGAGATCCAGCAGGTATTCTTGGTACAACCCACCTAAGAGTTTTGAAAATCCATATAAGCTTCCTAATTCTTGAAATAACGTGTTCCAGATGTGGATACCAAGACAGACGCTGATCCACAATAACTCCTAAATACTTCACATGTTCAACTCTCTTAATAGTGGGGCAATTGCAGGTTCCTTCTCTGGTATTGGAACGACATCCATGAATTTTTATATCACCAAAATTTTTCAATTGGTACCCACTATATATACTAAAACAAATAAAATTAGTTTTTTCCGTATTTAGTGTGAGGCGGTTGTTCAGTAGCCACTTGCTTATCAGGGTCAGACCGTCCTCGGCATACTTTTTAACGTCATCCCAGCTATCTGCACTAAACACCACAGCAGTATCATCGGCGTATGAGAATATGGACCCACTCCCTATATTCATAGCACAAAGGTCATTTATGTATATAAGGAACAGTGTGGGTCCAAGCACACTTCCCTGGGGCACACCATAAGTTACTTCGATGTCTCCGCTAGTAACGGTATCTAGTTTGACTCGTTGGCGCCTATTTGATAGGTAGTCCTTTAGCAATTCGAGAGGTATTCCATTCAACCCGATAGATTCCAGCTTGCGTACGAGAATAGGGATTGAGACCGTATCAAACGCTTTTTTTATATCGAGGAATACTGCTAAAGATTTTTTCCTTTTATCGAGTTGCTCAACCACCAATGCACTCAAAGCAGACACCGCGTCCTCAGTTGATTTCCCTGGCGAAAGCCAAATTGGAGGCAGACAGAATATTATAGGCTGTTAAGTAGTTCAGCAATCTTTTATTCAGCAATTTTTCGATGATCTTAGAAATGGCTGACAGGACCGATATAGGCCTATAGTTGGTAATATTAGCAGTATCTCCTGTCTTAAATACAGGTGTTATAATAGACTGCTTGAGTAAAGTTGGGAAAATTCCTTTATTGAAACACAAATTAGTCAAATGAGTAATAACAGGCACTATTTCCGTTTTTGCATGCTTTAAAAATGAACATGGAATGCCGTCCCAGCCAGGGGCATTGTTCGATTTAAGTGACATTATGTGTGCATGTTCGTCTTCGTCAGTCTCCATTAGGACAAAAGAGTTAGAGTTAGAACAACGACTTGGTAAATGACGCATGTAATTATTCATTACCTTAGTAGCTGGTTCCCATTTGTTGGGCAAGTTGTTTACCGACATTCGCAAATAGTTATTAACATAATCAGCCGAGGCGTTTGGAGTCGCTCTTATATTGAGTAGTTCCGAGTTGACGCTATTACTCTTAGTCGTATGGGCTTAGATTAAGCATGTACTAGATGTAGTCATAAGACGTTGCCGCTCTTATATCATTGTAATGCAATACACGTCATGTATCTTTGTCTATCACACGAATCCTAGTTACGAGTAGAAGAGACGGTTGATAACGTTTCACAACTCTGACGTCGTGTCATTTAGTGGCCTCCAAAGAGGCCAAAACATTACGAGCTGTCGTGCAAATTTTTCACAAAGTGTCATAATTTTAATAAATATTTTGAAAAGAAATAAGTAAACGTAGAAAAATCGTATTCTGCGGTAAATTGTTCTTCAAGAACCACCAAAGGAGGAGTAAAAGACCCGGAATTATCATTTCATAAGTAAATATTTGACGACATTTTCATTCATATTACGTAGTTGTAATGAGACTTATGGATAAAAAACATGTAGTAGTAGACTTTAAATAATGTTAGACATACATTAGCTTGTATTAATTGTAGAAATTACGTCTAAAACAATTAATATTATGCATGAAAATTTAAGGATGTTACATAGTGATGTACTCAACATAGAATTTAATTCCATCGATAGTATTTCTTTAACAGTTTCTTTTATACAATTATTGAATTTTTAGGTTCCCGAAATGTCCACAAATCAGAGAAGAATGGGTTAAGGCGTGAAAACTGGGAGCCTACGAAGAACTCCAGGCTTTGCTCAAAACATTTTGAGCAATCCTGTTTCATCGTAGGCTTATCAATAAAAAAACTGAAATCCGATGCAGTACCAACCATTTTTGAAGGATATCCTGGATATTATCAACCTGTTAGTTATTTTTACTATTTAGACCCTTTTATGCGAGTCTTTTCTGTATAACTGGTTAGAGTCTTCTTAATATAATCAAATCTTTGAACCGGTGTGGTAGATTCAAAATACTTTTTAATTTCTTTTCAGGGTTCCGTAGTCAAACAGCAAAAAACAGAACCCTTATAGATTCGTCATGTCTGTATGTTTGTCCGAATATCACATCAACTTTTCTCAGAAAATTTAAAAACTATAAAAATATTGTTATAATTTTGCAAGAACATATTTGTGTTCTGTAATCCACATTATAATTTTAACAAAAAAACATGAAAAAAAAAAGTTTTTAGGTCGCATATTTTAAACTGAAACTTTTTTTCATGATACCCACTATTGTGGGTTATCAATGTAGGTATGTATGGGTCTTTAAAAATGATAATGAGGCTTTCAGTATATATTTTTTAAATAAAATAATTTTTAAGTTTGATTTTGTGAGTGTTATTTAAAATTTGTTATTTTACCGTAAAAATATAATATAGTCTATTTAATACCTACCAATAATATTTTGTTTTATTTGTTCCAACATCATCTAATTTTTAACCCAGGAAGACCAAACTTCAAAATATTTGCGTATAAAATTTATTATGGTAACGCTTTATTTTTAATTTTTGTTGTAGATAAAATTAACAACGTTGCTGTATCTGACTCCATGTTATTTTTAACACAATTTATAATCATCTAATTCTGCAGGTGCGACGACGACGCCCGGCTTAATTCTAGCAATATGTTCGATACCAAGGTCACATCCCTAGTGACGCACACTAATACAAATCTGTAACTGCACACTAACAAAAATTAGACACCGCTTTTCAATATACAGTCTGTCCACCTCATAATATGTCTATGCGTATGGGTGATGTTTTTTATATTTTTCCACAATAACTTATTATTACCAATGATGACGCTAACAACTCCGTCTCATATTTCCTCTTTATTTTTTTGATTAACTTATTACAGTGATTTCTATATCTACATAAGTAATTTTATTAATTTCATTAAATGGCTCCTTTTTCACTTTCATTTGTAAAAGATTACGATTTCGAATACATCGTAAAATGCCTGGAGTCATCCACGGCTTAATAATTCTGTTTCTCCTTGGTATTGTTGAAACCACGGTATTGGTTTTAATAGTCTCCATCAATCTACTCATCAGGCTATTAATTACTAAGTTGGGATCATCACAAAACAGCAACTCCGAAAGATTTTTTGTTTTCAGGTCATTCAAAGCACTTTCAAAGTTCAAGGTTGTTCTTTTTTTTATAGTACTATGGTTAAATTTCACTTTAGCTATTGTTAGAAATGTCGTTAAGTGGTCTGTGACACTAGTATGTAATACGGCCACACTTGCATGCAGCTTTATTTTATTTATCTTTAGCATGAAATGATCCAAACAGTTTTTTTCTCTGGTAGGTATTATGTGACCAGCCAGCAAACCATAAAAGGACAACATATTTGTGTAATTAAGACGGTTTTTTTGTTCATGTGGCGGTTCTATAGACTTTGGAGAAATATTTATGTTGATATCACCAGCAACAACTATACTCTTAGTGTTTTTAATCGAATCAAGGTGAATTCTCAGAGAGTCAATAAAACTATCCGCGTTGACGTTTGAGGGTGATCGATACACACCTAAGATCGTAGTATTTAGTACGTCCAGCTGTAGACAAGAGGCCTGAGCGAGCTTTATTTCATTTACTTTATGTTTCAAAGTACTCTTTACAAAAATAACTACACCGCTGTTTTGATTAATTTGGGCTTTTGTGCAATATGACTTATAATTTGTTAATTGAGGTATCGGCTTGTTACAATCCAGTCTACATTCTGTCAATAAAATAACGTCCATGACAACACCAAGGCTTGAAATCGTTATCATAAAATCGTCAAGGTTTTTGTATATACTTCGTATATTTTGTGATATCATGGTAAAATCGGTTTCCTTCACATGTATATAATTTTTGAGTTCGGTGATATCACAATCAAAAGAACGCGCTACTTCTAATGTGTCTAATTCGTTGATTGTTTTAATTGTATCACTCATATTGAAATGTAGTAATTAAGCAAGATATGTAATGAGCGAGCGTTAACGAGTTAATTAATATAATAATTGGGTCATATTCATACTCAGATAAAAAAGACCCAGTGGTACGAAGTCTCTCTAAATTGATGAAGTTATTTAAAAAACTTGTGTGAATTGAAGTGAGTGTTTGTGTGAATGTATAATTACATGTGTTATAAATGTGTGAGAGTGTTTTTGTGTGTGTATGTCGCTTTACATAAACAAAAAAGTAGAACCTATGAGTGTTATAATAAAAGTAGTACATGAAATAAAGTTTGTCAGTTTTGGTAATCCTGCTTAGCAAACTTATTAATATTATTTTAAAAATCATATATAACGACAAAATAAGAGTTCTTAAGAAATACTTTAAAGTACAAAGCAAAATAAAGCTACAATTAAATCCATTAAAAAAGTAAAACCCATGATTATTATAATAACAGCAGCAATAAAGTTTTTCAGTTTTAGCAATCTCACTCAGCATACCAAACAATATCATTTGAAAAATCCCATATGACAGCCAAATTAGAGTTATTAAGACATTTTTAAAGGAAGCAAAAAGCGAAATCAATCTAAGAGTAAATGCATAAAAAAAGTACAACTTATGAGTATCATAATAACAGTAACACATTAAATAAAGTTTATCATATTTAGTAATCCCGCTCAGCAAACTAAATAATATCATTATAAAAATTACACATAAAAATAGCATTAGCATTATTAAGAAATTTTTTAAAAAAGCAAAAAGCAATGTTAAGCTAAAAGTAAATCCAACTAGACAATAATTTACGACTGTATCATAACTAAGTGCTAGTCAGTCTTGTAATAGCAAGTCATGTACCTGGGCCTCACTTTTGATTAATATCACTCGGGACTGTTCACTTTTTCTTAAGTACACTTTACCATATGAAGTCCAGCAGAACTTGTATCCCTTCGATTTGGCCAGATCACGCGCTAGGAAGTGCAGGCGGGAGCTCTTAGGAGTAAGGTGCTCCGAGAGAAATACTGGTGTGTCCTCTTTGGTCTTGAAACCAAGGTGCTTAGCACATAATTTTGTCTTGTTCCGTATATTGAACGTCTTAGTCATCTTAAGGAAGTCGGCTTTAATCAAAGCAGATGTGGTTTCGACTATGATAGGTGAGCTTTTTTGATCTGGATTTCGACTCTTCAAACGATATATGTCCTTAATTTCGGTTTTGGAAATGTTATAATCTATCGTTTTTGAAAGATTCGTAACCATATCAATTAAATCATCTTTACTTTCTTTTTCCTTTCTCGGTACATTTTTTATTTCGAAGTGTGACTTTCTGCTCCCAATCTGTAGGTCCTCCAATTTATCCTCTAGGTATATTATATACTGCCTTTCTTCTTTTACTTGGTTCTCCAGAAAGTCAACCCTTTTTCTTAACTCAGTATTCTGGGCCGTAAGAAAGGCAATTGAACTCTCAATGTTTCGGTTAGACTCACTGACTTCTTTAAGAGTCGAATTTATCTCGGCTAGTTCATTTTTTTGAGAAGACGTGTAGTATGACATGAGCTTTCTCATTTCGTCCTTGAAGTCATTAAATTGATCACCAAGCAGTTCAATAGATGAATTATCCACTGTGCGCCGCTGTGTTCGTTGAGTTATAAAGTTGGGCGGCGTCATGTCTTCCTCCGATAAGCTGATCGACATATTACCAACGTTCTTATTCCGCTCTGATGTCATAGTGTACTAAGAACACAAAAGTGTACAAGAGGTAAGTGCTTCGTCAGTTATGTCTAATGTATTAGTGAGATATAACGTATGGCTACTTGCGCGGCGATGACTCACGGAGCACCAGGTACAGCGCGTAGGCAGTCGGAGCGCGCGCCCGTGTGATTGGGCGCAAGACGTCACGCCTCTGGGGGCAGGCAGCAAACGATGGTGGGCGGTGACAGTGGATTAACCAATAACTCAGTTCTGTCAGTACTAGGCGCACATGAAGATTGCCAACGGCCAAGTACACTCTTTAGCTTTATGCACTCCTACTATTTCACTTGTATAAAATTTGGAAATTTGCAATATTTTATTTAAACTAACGTAGATTTTACTTAAAACGCGTCTGTACTCAACAGAGGTCCGGGGGGAAGAGGACACTTACCTAAACAAAGAGTATCTATATTAATAATTGCTACCCCATGGAACCCTCACTTATAAGATAAATCTAGTTAGAATGAAATGTAGTTAACCTGATATCGTTATCTTGAACTCCAGCCCCGGATATGCTAATGCCGACGGCATAACTTGAGCTGTCAGTGGACCAGTCCCCAGTGGTGCTGGTAGTGCAAGAATTCTCGGCTTCACGGCGAAGCGCGTCGCGTAACCTTTCCGCGAAGCTGGCCCGTCTTTCCTCTGTAGACAGTTCTTTGGAGTATTGGAAAGAATTTGGACGAGCACTCTCGCCTCGACCTTCGTCTTCGCTGCCACCTGTACGGATAAGCTTTTGATTATAAGATTGTGGGGATGTTATTTACCTACGATATTATAAATTTTGGCGCTTAAGGCTGCTTGTCCATTAGATCGGAGTAGGAACGGAGCACTAAGCAAGGTAACATTCACCAATAGAAACTCATAAAAATACCGCGTTAACTTAGATAAACAATAAGTTTATTATTTATCTTAGCGCGTTAAAGACTAGCGAGTGCGACAGGCAAATTAATGATAAGTTTTTTAAATTACTAACTTAATACATTAATTTTGATATCTAGGAATGGCGGGAGCCAGCGGTGTAGGTACAATAAATTTTCTATTAGCTATAGCTGATGTCTAAACAGTCAAAGACTCAAAGGATTACGGGACTAGTATTAAAAACTTACCGTAATCGAAACTATCATTAGCACTGTGGTATTCATCATCGCTAGAGTTGCAGCTCGAGTATAGACTGTCCTCTTGAGTTTCCAAGTTTGGATGGCCCGGACTCCTGGTGACTGGGAGGCACTCGCCCGACGAGCCTAACACGATGAACCTTCCTCGTCGATTGTTGAGTGTTGCACCATCAGGGGATAGCCAGCATTTGCGTTTTGTCAACTCCACACCTATTATTATGTAAAAGTGTTCCATTGTAAAAAATAATTACTAGGTAGTAGACTCGATACTGAGTCGTCTAGGTAGGTCTCGTGAAACAGAAGGGTTTTACACTTTTGTGTTTTGGGCTGAGAGCACTTTAGCTAGTGAAATTACTGGGTACAAGAGACCTAAGATCTGCCGTTTCGAGTGTCAAGCGCAGTGCGGCATGGATGGAGGATAATAACTGTCTAAGTATCAGTTGTTGGTGTCCTTCAATGCTGCTATGTCATGGTTAGGAGTATCACTTACCATCAGGTGAGCGTCCTGACCGTCCTGCACACTTATAACTTTAGTATATTTATATTATCTGTGCTTATAACATAAAAAAATAATTGGTTGGATTAAGCAGCCAAACTAGATGAAAGTTGCGAATCATGCTCATTATTATCATTACTTAAGTATAGTATGTCCACTGTTGAATGAAGAAGACGCCCTGTGCATAGAGTATGTCGATTGGTTAACAGCATTTTCCACGCTCTTAGAATTTGTCTTCTATGCAAGTATGTACATCAATGACTCTTATTAATTATGTACCTACTTTAGAATTTGCAATTGGTATTCGTTTTTTAGAGAATTCATGCTACCGAGAAGGGCTGATAAGAAAAGTAAAAAGGGGCTTACTAGGGTCGTTAAGGTTGAGAGTGGCTGCGCAATAGTTCTGAGGGGAAGGACTCCTGCTGTTAAAGCTGTTGATGGTACTACAAGACGATGCTTGTTTTACCACGACAGTTGCTTCGACTTCTGGTGGCGTGTGGCTGAATGATTCTCCTGTAAATTAAAATATATGATTCATCAAAACAACCTTATTTAGGCAAACAATAACTTTTATTACTCAGCCCACTGTTAAATTATTGTCTTAAACATATTTAGGTACTTCATTACCATATCATATTCCATAATGATGATCGAATATCGACTCTACTAAAATTTTAAAATAAGCAGGCAACAAATAGGTGATTCCATTATTCGAGAACTGCATTAAAGGGATGCTGTGTAGACTGGATATAGGAAATCCGGTAAATGGATCACGACTCTTCTACACCAGCATCTTTTTGGAAGTAATACCTTACAAATAATTTATTAGTACCCGTACCTACCTATTGGTGAAAGTCGTCTTTCGTGTTTTGGACTCTTCATGGGGGTCTGCTGGAAGGCCAGCAGGCATTTGTTCAGCTCTCTCAGTACGTTGTCTTCTTCCCACTGGCCCAGCGGCAGTTTACTGTAGTCTTCAGCGTCCATTAGACATACTGTAACCTGCAACAATAAATCATATTAAATTTATCATACTTAAAAAAATAACAGGCTTTACGGCGTTATCAAAACTATTATTATAAAGAGAAAATAGTTTTTATTGTGTATTTGTAATGAATAAACTCAAAACTATTATGCCGATTTCAGAAATTAACTTTAAAGGCGAATCGAAATTTCTCAGGATTGCGGTCGGATTATTTAATTCACGTTTTTTCTCAGAATTTTCAATGACCAGAGATTTAATAAAAAAGTTACACCAAGCCGCTGACAAACTCAATGTACAAATAGATACTATGAGTGAAAATCTATAATCAGTAATCATATTTACTCACCGTTTTAGGTTCTTCGAGTAACTCAATCTTTGTTTTTTGTTTTTTATCACATATCCTACTAAACATCCTTACACCTTCCACCTTCAGCACCTCGTTATCCTCCAGCGCTTCTACCGACAGCATAACTGGTAGAATTTCTGGCATCATGAACATCGATAAAGATTCCTGTGGAGATAAGGAAAAATAAAGTTCATCATCATCATCAGCCTATAACGTCCTGTAGGGATAAGGCCTTTCCATGCAACATAGCCATGGGCAGATATGTCCGTAAACCATCCTGTGGGCCCAATGCGGATCGGTGGTGAACGACTACTATCTTAGTACCTATAGTAGACGGGGCCGACGGCTTACGTGCCCTCCAAAGCACGGAATATCTTTTCTTAGGACTATCAGGCGATTCAGCCTGTAATGTCTTAAAAAGACTGGGAGAAATCGGAAGAGTCTTTTACTACGCGGTATCCCCGCGAGATTCGGGCCCACAACCTGCGGATATAAAGCTCAACGCTCAGCGCAAATAACCACGAAGGTTAAAGTGTAAAAGGCAGTGCAACATCTCCACAGCCATAAGTGGGAAGGTTTGAACCCTGCGTTGGGATGCCATAGGCTGATTGCTAATTTAGTCGTGTGGTGACCGCAGATAAAAAATATTGTCATTACCTCTTCTTTTCCAATATTTATCTATCTTTAATACGATTCCATAATTTGGCAACATTTTTTTGGCACATTTCAGCCCAGGGGGATTGCCGCAATCTCTTAAACCAGTATGACTATAATGATACGTCAAAATGTTTGTGCAAGAAAAGGCGAATTGTAATAGTATATCTGTTTTAAGAGATGGCGGTGAACCCCCTGATGCCGTTGTGTGGTCTAAGAACGGTAACTATTTTTTTTTCTTTACCTGTGACTCGCCATCAATAAGCACGTCTCCACCAACTCTGCTGGAAGCAAAGCAGATCCTGATAGCTTCATCATTCTCGCACCGTTCTGGTCTGCCTTCATGCCGCACCAGCAGTTTGCAAAGAGGTAGTGAGCATTCCAGCCAGTCTTCTATAGTCAGCCATTGCTTTGAGGACATCACCTGAATAAAAAAAGTGGGATATGCAATACATTTATTTTTACTTGGCAGGCTACGGAGCTTTTAGCAATTGTAGACCGAATTTTATGTAATGGTACAGAAGTCGACTTCTTCACTTTCGTTTCACTTTTGGACTGGTCTGTGTATTTTCTATGTACCTATTGTGTATTCTGGACGAGCTACACGATACGGATCGAAATGAGGACATCCTTTCGACGACCCATTTGGTGTAGCGGTTGAGATGTCGACTGCAATCCCAGGGCAGTACAAACATTTGTGTGCATGAACATGTCTGTTTGTAAAGATCTGGATGTTTTCTATGTATAAGTATGTTTATCCGTTGTTTAGTATCCATATAACACTGCGTGAATGCCAGCGGATATTAATTGTTTATTTAAAAGCTTGTTGTCACATCGACCGTAAGTATCCAACGGGAAACGTGGCGTTTATCCGGAGTTTCATGAGTTATGTATTTAATAGTGGGAAGATAAGGATGTATAGGTATAATTATTAAATATTTCTCACAAAAGTGTAAATCTCACCTGTCGACTTAATTTAATTGATCCTTCATTACTATTTTTGTCTAACCATTCAAAATAATGGAGTAAACTTTTTAATTTGTTCCTCTGTGATTTTCTGCAACAGAGAAAACTATTTTATTATCTCTTTCTCGTAAATAAAAAAGTTTATTGATGAGCTCATATTACCTATGTAAATTCTTAAAAAAATGCGTAAAATTGAAGTCTTGTAGTGTAGGGTGCGTTTTGAGCGTTCTCTTTGGGAAGGTGGAGAAAAACGCATGAGCAATCAAGGACGAAACGAAGTTGTAATCTAGCTCAGTAACATCACCTGAAATAAAAAAAAGCTACGTTATATAAAAAGAAATATGGTGACCAGTAAAATAGACTTTTGTCTGGTGGCCAAGAATCCCCCATGAATTACTATATTTACCTAAAGTCTAACAAAAGTACCTGTCGTTTTATCATGTCGTTGTGGTGAAAAATAAGAAGATCTCAAAGTAGATCTAATAAACAAATCCACAACAATAAAGTTATGCTATTTGCTTATGTTGAAAGTTTCTTTTTACCCGACTGCTACCTATTTTGTTAAAAATAATTCTTATTTATTATACTTACTTTGCTGTTGCAAACTAAACATGAGCCCCTTTGGAGGGCGCCATCGTTTTAAATGCAGCGCTCGATTGACCATTATTCGGATTGTATTGTCTAAAAAATTTCGCCGCTCCTCCTCAGTCATTTCTTCCTCGAAGAATTGCTCTAGACCTTTCATTAGGTCGGGATCTTTGATGTCATCATCAGGATCTATGCCAATGCTGTAATAGAAGATGATATTTAGAATAGAAGATGACAGCCTTAAATTGTAAGACTGAGAGCCATCTGCGCTCGCCAATTGCCAAGTGAATCTGTAAAGGCCATATGCGACCAACAGCGATAAAACCTTCCGGAAAAAGACATTAAAGTTTACATTGTATCGAGGATGAAAGTAATGAGTAAATCATACCTACTTGCAACTCTCAATAAAAAATATATGATATAAACCAAGGAATTAAAACCAATTATCTCCGCAATTATACTATATTGCTAATTGATAATTTATACAATTACACACGTGCGCATTCCCTATTCATTATCGATCTAATAATCTAGTAGGCACCAACACAGAAAATAATTGTTTGAACATTGTCATTTTATGTACTTAGGGTACTTGTATCTATAGTTTTTCCGGGCAAAAAGGGAGCGCAAATGTCTTCAGCTTTAGATGTAAGGGGAAGTCTCATAGTGACACCATCAACAGAAAGCTAAAAGGGCAAATTTTGTCCTGCTAAGAAATGAAGGAACAGTGATGAATATGAATCCTGAGACATAAAACTTGTCAGGAAAAATATGACTGCATCTAAGAACCCATAGTTATGTACCTTCTGGTTAAAAAGAGTTTTACGAGCCATGTGGCGTGATAATTGAGAAGTCTGTTACTACGCCAAGGGTTACTAGTACATTCCTTAAGCAGTACAATTATTTGTGTACATGAATAAATATCTTTATCTATTGTATGTTTATGGTGTAACCGTTAACACCAACAATATTTATTATTGCACAGCGCCATCTAGCCCCAAACTGGTTTACAAAGTTTGGGGCTAGGTGGTGCTGTGTGAGTGACGATAGATATATACCCCGATATGTTACCCGCGATGTAAGAAGTAAGTTTCTCCCGCAGTAAAAAGTAGCCTATGTGTTTATCTAGGGTGTCAGCTAACTATTAAAATTGCTTCATAAAGGGCGCAGTTAGCCCGAGCTGAGATACCATGAGCTCCGCGCGGTACAACATTCCTTTATCTATCTAAAATAAAAAGTTTTTCCAAAATTAAAATTAATTACATCAGCTACTTGTCAAAAAACATCCTGTCCAAATCAGACCAGCCATTTTAAAATCATCCAGAACAAACAAAAATTTAAAAATACAAATTTTGATGTATGTATGTACCTATGTACATTCATAATGCATAGACACTCAAATTTTATTAATATGTATAGAATATTTATTCATATCTTCTATTCGTCATCTCACCCAGAACTACTTTTTAAAAATCATAAAAAAATCCACCGGCACCACCGATCGAATGAAAGAAAACAGAAGCTGCGCCGTCGACTTAGGTAAAGCTTAGACTAACAATCAACGAAGTAAAGTCGGATGAAGTGAACTGGGAATGAGTCCAGGAGCCAATGATATTAATATAATATTTTATGAAACTTACTTGCACATGTCATGTATCTTGAGCATGCTGGCTGTAAGCTTGTTAGGCGCGGAGGCAAGCAGCAGATGTTTGAGGTGGCGTTGTACTGATGTCCACCACGGCAGATCACATGGCAGCATTACCAGAGCCATCCTGAAAAAAAAGTATAAACGTTTTGTAAATTAACAGTCCACGTTTAGGAGTATCAAAAAGTGACTACGGAATTTCTTGCCAGCTCTTCTCGAAGATCCAACTTTTTAGCAGAGTTATATAAAAAATATTTATTATTTTTAATAAAGATTTTTTGAATTTTTTTTCTACATTCATAACCATCATCACTTGTCTATAATAGTTTTCCGCCCCCGCCGGCGGGGGCCATCGTCGCGTGTCCCTGTAGGTTCGCTCGGCACATGCCGGTTACGCGAATAGGGACTCCTATTCGCGTAACCGGCATGTGCCGGGCCGCTTTTCTCCCCAAACATATGTTAGGCTACCAAGCCCCCCCCGCAACGCCCTAAGCCGAGGTTCGAGTCCCGTTCGGGGACGCCCTTAGGCTCGTTGTGTAAATACTAAGGCTGAGAGCCATCTGCACTCGCCACTTGCCCGGTGAAGCTGTAAAGGCCATCTGCGGCCAACAGCAGTAGTCAGTTCGAAAAAAAAATAATAATAATGTCTATAATAGCCCACTGCAGGGCACAGGCCTTCCCTCACAGTATAGGTATGGGGAGATTGCCGTCGGTAAGGCCGTAGTAACCCACCACCGCGTATTGGTGGGGCGGGTGTTAACGACCAGCATCGCTCGTAGTCGGACCGATACGGCATAACCTGGCCCTCGAATTACTTAATCATCTGTCTTTTCGGCGATGAATCAGGTGATTTAGCCTGTCAATCATCAATCAATCCTAACCCAACCCAGGAATAATTGCCCACAGTGACGTTTCCCCGTGGGATTCGAACCCATGACTCCTAGGACATGCAGCCGGACTACTAGACCACGGAAGGAGTTACTTTCTATCCATACCTTTATTCCTACCAAGGTAATAATTATGCTAATAATACGGTTCCCTACTCATACACAATCCGGAGCAGAAAATAAATAAGGAATTCAGTGATCTATCACATTTCTTTATCAAAAACGAATTAAAAATAAACTAAAAATGCGACTGCTAAAATATTCACTGAAAATGCAATAACAAGTTCTACCGTAATTATAGTGCAAACATTATATACTTTTCATGGTTTTGCAGGCGGGAAACAAACAAATCACATCAATATTTATTTCAATGATTTTAGACTAGCTTACTATTTAGGTATATTTATATAGTTAAGCCTTGAAAAGGTATTGCAGATTAATTTGTATTTGATAAATGAAATTGGTCACATATACTGGTAATAAGACATTATGGCAAAATATATTGTAAAATACAATATATGTACCTAGTATTAAAACATTTATGAAATCTTTGAATTCACCTTGCAAAGGCGGAAGCTTAGTCAATAATAATAAAGAAGTGGGACGCTTTTAGTCCGCAAGCTTGCATCGAGCCAAGCGAACGTTTTGTGTCGTCCGAACTCCGAACGTGCTATTTGTTGACATTTCGCTTGCTAATCCGAATAGTATAGTCTGTGGCGCACAGCTGATTTATTGGAAGAAAAACCGAACGACATCAGTGTTTAATAATAATGATCGTGTTTTGTTTGTAAATTTAGATAATTAATTAATTATGCTAATAGGTACTTAGTATACAGTGTTACGGTCGTGGTCAATGCTATAGTTATATCTAAAATGTGTAAATTTTTATTAATACTTCGCCATCACACTATTATTAACACAATTTGGAGCAGAATAGATTTTATCAGTTGAATTTATCTTTTTTTATCGTTTATCTGAATGTGCCATACAACTAGTCTGAAAATATTACTTAACCGCAGTGATCAGAATCGGATGCAAGGTCGCGCCGCTGTTAATACTTATAACCTATTCATATTGGCCAAAGTACACGCAAGACAAAGTTCATTTTGTTTCTGCGAACATGACTGTGAAGTCGAAATTATTAAAAGCCTTAATACTTGGCGCTCCAGCGTCAGGCAAAGGTACAATATCATCTCGTATTGTGAAAAAGTACAGTGTTGAACATGTGTCAAGTGGAGACAAGTTAAGGGACCATATCGAAAAAGGTACGCCACTAGGGAAAGAAGTAAAACAATACTTAAACGAAGGAAAACTTGTGCCCGATGATGTAATGATCAAGTTTATGATTGCTGAGTTGAGTAAAGTTTCAAATAAACCATGGCTACTGGACGGTTTTCCTCGAACTGTGGGTCAAGCTGATGCACTATGGAAGGTCCAACCAGTAGATGTGGTGTTAAATTTGGTTGTCCCGTTTGAGGTTATAATTGACAGAGTTAAGAATAGATGGGTTCATTTATCCTCGGGAAGAGTTTATAATATAGGTTTCAATACACCAAAGGTGTCAGGAAAAGATGATGAGACAGGTGATACCTTGGTTCAGAGACCTGATGACAAACCTGAAGCAGTGAGAAAACGATTAGAAATATATGAAAGTGTAACAAGGCCAGTAATAGATTATTACAAAAAGAAAGGTATTCTAAAGGAATTTGAGGGACGCACTTCTGATGAAATTTGGCCGAAAGTAACTGCTTACTTGGACCCTATTTTAAAATAATTTTAATAAGTTATCTACTATTGTACAACTGATTTTTTGGTGCTTGTTTTGTTTAGGTTTTTTATAGGTTATCATCATGTTTGATATTTAAAATCATAATATATGTAATCTTTAAGTAAAGACAAACAGCGAAATGAAATGCACAAATTTTGGATTGATAATAATCTTATCAGGATTGATATCTACACAGCTAATGTAAATTAGAAAATGTTTATTGAGTATAAACGTTAAGATGGGTTGCTTTTTGTAAGCCAAGCAAGTGAATATTTTGGGTATATTTTTTCTGTAACTTTGGTTAGAGAATTTATGTAGAGCTCTCTGATGCTTACTATAAATCATTGCATTAAAATTCAATGATCTTATGTATATAATTAATTATAATAATATTGTCTCATAAACTAATTAATATTTTGCAAATAGTCTTCCAATGTACTTAAATATTTAACTGTAGTGATAATTCTTTTGTGCCTTGACTACTTGATAAAAATGTACATATCAGGTTTTATATACTCAAACTGTAACATAAAGTTTCTTATTTTCGTTTTGCTCAAAATAAAAATTTAATATGTTGTAGTTTAGGAAAATGTTTACATAATTACCAAATATTAGAGGTATTTGATTTTTTAATGTGTGATTGAATGTTGTTTTACAAAATATATTTTAAAATATGTTATAAACGTTTTTATTATTGAGGCACACCAATTTACAAAAAAAAAATATACAACCCTGATCTCGGCTACAATCATAGGATCGTAGTTTCTAACACCTACCATTTCGGGTTGAGCCCCAGTGGTGGGTAACAAACTTGTACTCTGCAGTGGGCCATGATCCGTGATAGACAGATGATGACTATATATTTTTTAATTTCAATGAAAAAAAAAAAGAATACTGTCTCTGTGGTTTTGGAGTCTGAGGCCCGAGTTCTAGTACGAGACTCAAGTGATCTTTACTTAAATTGAGTTAGAAAGGGATAGCGCACTATACGGTAAATATTGCCATCTCTTTCTAACTATTTAAGTAAAGATCTTCGCTGGAAGTCTCGTTTTAGAATACGGGCTTGATAGCGTGAGTTTAGCTTTTAGCATGAACCGGGTGTGGGTTCGGACCTAACCGGAAGACCACATAGTGGTGGTGGACCACAAAGTTATTTAACCCTATAATATTTATTAAAATTATAATATACATTTTAATTTATTAGGATGTTAGAGCCCCCTCTATTGTCGGACTCTTAACGGGAAAAGAAGCGTAGGCCGACCCAAACCAGACCGCTGACCAGGTTTAGGTGAAAGGTGAGTAGCAGATAGATCTCGACTACTAGGGATCGAACTGCGTGAAAATCGATAGGGGCCTTCGTTTAGCGTTTTAAGCTGCGATGGCGATGTAGGGCCCCTGTTCCAACTGTTGGGAACCATTTCGACCTCAAGTGGTACATCCTACCAAATATCAAACGTGGCAATAGCTAGGCTACCCTAGGCGTAAAATACTTCTATCATCCTCAGCTCACTCATACAGTCCACGCGATTAGCTGACTTTACGCACAACCTTTGAATCTCTTCACAGGCGTGCGCAGGTTTCCTCACGTTGTTTTTCTTCACCGTAAGAGCGTCGTATCATAATAAATTTTGGAAATTCGAAATTTAGAATTGGCAAACGACAATATGGCCGATCTGTCAAATTTAGTTCCACAATTTGCCGCGGGACTTGTTTCGTGAAACAGACTCTTCTCTTAAATTGAAAGTCAATAATGGCGCCAACATTTTAAAGTCAAATCATAAAGAACCCATTTTTCACTTGACAAACTACAAATATAGAAACGTAATCATTTCATATAAATAGATAATCACGTAGAATTTCAAGCTACTGTTTTCTTCGAATAACTATTTTGAACAAAAGTCCGTGAGTTCAATACAATAAATTATCGTATATGTACGATAATTATCGTAAGGTTCCGAACACTGGTTCTAACTTAGGTAAGGAAAGTAGGTACTTCTTTCTAGGAGTTTTGAAGGTTGACATCCACGGATGCGAATGTTTAAGATAAAATTTAAAAAAAATCTATTAATGAAGAATTAAAACAATGATAACATTGGTAACTTAATTATTTACATTTTTATTGTAATCAAATCAACATAAGTACTTATTTTTATATTGAACACCTACTGTCGCTCCTAATAACTACTACTACTAATCGCTCCCATTGGTCATTGCCACGTGCGACCGGCTCGCGGCAATCGCCTGGCTCGCCCAATTTCTTTCTTGTAGCTACTTGTATGATATTCACATCCGCATGAACAACCGCACTGATTAATGCGGATGCGGATGCAGATGCAGATGTCCAAATCTATGCCGAAGTTCCGCATTTGCGGATGCGGATGCGCATGTTCGCAACAACCCTAATCCGTACCACCTATGAGATTCAGAGGAGACGTCAAGTCGTCAGCCACAATTTAACCTTAACTAGATTGGAGCATTGCATAATGGATGAAGTTAAAAACAATGAACCTCAATTTCAGTAATGGAATCAGTTACAATAAAACCTAGGCTTGTAGCAACAAATTTATTACATCGAAGACCTAGGTAGGTAACGGAGACCTTGGTTACGGTATGAAATATGTAGTTTCGTGTGCCGAGCGAGGTTGATCATGTCTGATTGGGTCAGTTTGTTTCAATCATGGTATCAGACCTTGCATGCATGTATTTATTTCAAATTTGTTTTCAAATGAGCTTTATACTTTGTTGGAATAAAAACGTCATCAAGGTGTATTCACCACACAATGTGCCAACCTATGCCAATTCTGTAAAGATATTTCCAAGTATATACATTTTATTTAAAGTATCGTCTAATCTTGGATCATAAAAAAGGTGTATCCCACCAAAGTTGTAAGTGCTTTAGGAAGCTATGTCGAATATTAATATTCGACGTTTGACGTCTGTGATATATGAACAGTCGCGTCCTGAATTGGAATATTCTTTTATAAAAGAACAGTTTTTTAAGATACCTACCTACGTAAATAAAGGGCCCCAATTTTGAAACTTTAAAATGCGCTTGTAGTATCGTTATTGTTTCTATATAGTAAAACTCATTTGTTTGCACTCTTTCGTCCTGTTTTATGGTGGATTTTGATTAACCTACCATTTTGAAACCATTAACGTTAAAGTTGTACTGGAATACAAAAACAGTGGGATTGTCAAATGTCGTAAAGTCAAGTAATTTATTGGAATTCAGGCACTTGGAAATCAAATCTCATCACAAAGAGGGGGGAATCTCGGCAAATATCACGCATTTTTTTCTGATTAAAACAAAAATAAATTATACTATTTTGGTCCATTTAATCCAGACATGGACATGTTGGTTCCAATAGTCGCTCTAGAGACCGCGCATTGAGAACCCTTAATGGACTGAATTACATAGAATAGATACCTATCCTTTATATTAATCGCAGTGGTCACGATTTACCTAAATATTCTACTGTTAAAATTTTATTACACTGAGTTATACTCTCAGCAATATTTATTACTAGTCTTAACTAGTCAAAAATAAACAATCCAACGCGTTTACGTAAAGGACCTGTATTTTGAAAAATCTCACGTGGATCAGGGGATGGCGGAACGGTTAAATTAATTCTCACGACATCTCACCAGCAAAAAAATTTAAAGAACACTTCACGTAACTTATGGACGCCCCCCAAGCTGTTAGAATAAAAATCTTTAGGTTACATTTTATTGACATTGCCGGAAGATTATTTAAAAGATCCATAAAATTATAACGTCTCAATCCTTAAAATTGCACCTAGTTACATTGTTAATTATTGCTTTTATTAACCTCTTTAGAATAATAATAAATAAATTACATGGATTTTATTTTTGCATCGTTACATGTTACTTCATTTAAATTTTTAACATACGTAAGGAAAGTATTTTTTATTTTACAAAGTGTACAAGACGGTCAGGACGCTCATCTAATGGTAAGTGATACGCCTGACCATGACTGAGCGGCATTGAATGGGGCCGGCAACTGATAGACAGTTATTATTCTCCATCAATGCCGCACTGCGCTCGTCTCCCAAGACAACAGATGTTAGGTCTCTTATAACCTAACAACTGTTGTATATCCGGTAATTTTACACACACATCCGGTACAACAAAGAAGTGCAAAACTCTTCTATCTATATCACGGGGATATCATGATGCATATATTAACATTTCTTTTTAATAGATTTCTTCCTGATTTTTTATTTAAACATCACCACCACCAGTTTCATAAAATAAAGAGACTTTACGTATGTACTTATATGAGTAACATAGTATTTGAAACATGGGTTTGTATGTACATACATAAAGCTAATTTTCGAGCATTCGTACATCATGATCATATTACAACTAATAAAAAGAATTTGACGATAAAATACAATAACATTGTACCAAGCCTCATATTTATAGGCATATTCATCATGCGTAACTTGTCAAGCTTACTATCTCGATGGGTATATTATATAGATATGATTGACGATTTCAAGCATTTGACATAGAAGTGCTATCTCCACCAGGCAATAAGCCTTGGAATAATTTGGTGAATGCGTCAAACTTTTATGAATAATAAATAACTTGTTTCCATGAAATTTACCAATATAAATAATAAGATATTGTTACTACAATTTATAAAAAAAAGTAAACATAAAATATATGTTACCTACTATTACTGTTTGTTTCGTTCTTCATAATCTAAACAAATTTTGTTTAGATATGAATCCCAAACTTTATCTAATAGGTATGTAAAACTTGCCTAACAACCAAAAGAGTGAATTATTTGTACGGCTGCAAAACTGAATCTGGGATTATATCTGGGACGACTTCAAATAGGTCATGAAATAAGTATCAACATTACTCCAACGCATTTAGCTCGTCAGGACAATAGCTTTCTGGTTATATATTTCAGAATTCTTATTCAAATGCAGTGATAAACTTTAAAGTAATACAAAGCACTCACTTTGGTCTCAGCAGAACGCTGTAGTTCTTGAGGCACAAAACTTTTTGACACACTGGCTGTTTGAGCACTAAAGTCACAGTCGTCTAGCGACAACCGGCTTCTTTTTACGCACTTTTCTCATTGTCCACAGTGAGTGGTCGCAGTTGTTCCTTTTCACGTTGAATATCTTATTGCTTCCCTACAGACAGAAATAGTGTAGTGAGTGAAAACGCACCAGCGATTGGGACGAGAGCGCGCGAACCACGGCTATTTTTAGTTGCTTTCGTTTCGCTGCTGAAATTAGATTGTAAATAAAAAGTTTACCAGGAGTCGTAGGCCCAGTTAATCCCTGTTGTAGGTCATCGTTGTGCCACGTAAGTAAAGGATTACCGGTAACTATTATATGACGATTAATGGGTCAGTTTGAAAACAATCTAAAAGTTTGTATTAGGAAGTCAAATAGTTGACGAATACTTCGCGATTATAAGTAGGTTACGCGTATTTATAGGATTTTAGTTTCTCTGTAATGTATGAGATCATTTATCAAACTTTTCTAAATAACGGTTGGTCTTAATAACTCTTGTTGTACTTGAGTAAATTCTTAAGAGATTTAACAAATCTGAAATGTTTATTACGATTTATGGGAGAGATAGATAAAATCGCTTATCTGCATTTGCTCTAATAGAAGACAAACAAATAAATCGACATTTAAGAAAGTTCACTCACGGTTCAGAATTAGAGTAGTACCGTTATGATACTATTGTCTAGATGCCACTGCACATATTGCAGTGTAATGCATGGAATTTGGAGGTTATCCGGTCCGTTGGTATTAAATTTGGAAGCGAGCGGCCTGGTCGGCGGTGCAGGCTGTACTGACGCCGCCGACTTTCACTGGGGGGCAACTACCCTTGCCCTGTCGTCTGTCGCACCCTCCTCCCTGCCAGTGACGTCATGAGGTGGCGCGTCACGACCTACGACGCCGTACGACGCGACGCCGCCCTGGGCTCACCCCGCTCCATAATAACGTGGCTTGTGTAATGTCGCTGGGACCCGAGCGTTACGTAAGCTGAAATATGAAAGTACCAAGGAGCCTGCGTCAGCTCGGGACGTCATTTGAGCGGTTAAGGTCGCACTTAATGTGACAGACATAATATGTGTTCTCAAACTTGGTTTAGATAGGTATGTAGTAATTTTATGTAACTGACGTCGCTTTTTTATTGAATTAAGAAGTTGATAAATACAACGATAGAAATACCTAACCAATAGGTTTCTTTATTAATTTAGCGTAATGCGTAGGAAAGATAAATATATAGATATACGTCCTTTTATACAAGCACTCACTTTCACCTCATACAGATAGATTTCTTAGTTTCTTGTCGTATTCTGTACTTTTGAATTAGAAAACTAACAATATCAGAATTTATTTTAAAAAATGCAAATTTTACGCTTAGGTAATTTGAAATGTGTTCAATATTTAGTTTGTAAAGAAATATTTTTTGCCTATGAATTGATGCTTAAAGCTTTGTCGCATGATTAAATGGAAGAGGCTCATATATTTATATGTCAATTTATGTGCTATGTTCAGATAATATTACCAGATTTTCAGCTAACAATTCAAAATTTGTTCATAACTTTTACTAGAGTGTAAGTACCCACCGCTTGGTATGTTTAATGTAACCTATAATAATCTAAGACGGAGAGTTAACCAAATGTAATTATAATTATACCTTTTGATTTAGTTTTTACTGATTTTATATTATAGGTACTTATTTTGTTGCGAGTCATTTATAGTCCTCTACAAAGAAAGCCTTAAAATGGGCGACTACACCCGTCGCCAAACAGTTTGTGTTTGGTTGGAGTGGGCTCAGTGGGCGATAGCGGCCTCCTGAGTGCTACTGCGCATGCGTGAGGATATCTTGGCGCTCTTCCCTTCTCCTTCTAACAAAATCAGTTGGGATCGTGTTATTTCCATATCCCGTTATTTCTGCGATCCTGGTAGCATCGGCGCCCGTGGAAAATTGTTGCCGCCCTATAGGACACTGCTGGGCGGTTTTGGGCGGAGCGGGAAAACACTATTTGTAAACATAGCTTTGAAAACGTTTGAAAACCGTATAAGATTTTTCTTTCCTTGGTTTTTTAATTTTTAATAGGTTTATGATTCACGAAAATATTTATTAAAATTAAACCTTATATAACAATAGAACAGAATGATTGATTCCAATGTCATTTAGTAAGATATTACTACTACTATTTCAGCCCTAAAATATCCACTGCAGGACTAAAGCCCATCACACACAAAGAATGGCTATGGGATAGTAATCCACCACGCGGGCCCAATGCCGGGACCGACGGCTTAACGTATCCTCCAGGCACGATCTTTCTTTTCAGACAATCAGTGGATTGAGCCTGCAATGTACATACTTGCCAAAATAAGAAAAATCGCGCAAAGTGACGTTTCCCCCCACGAGGATCGATTCCACGACCTCACGCAGCGATCTAAGCCGAACGCTTTGCCTAGACCACGCAAGCAGATCTTCCTTAATGGTTTATAGGTAGGTATATATATTATATAGTAAATAAAACACTCGTGTGCTTGGAAAAAATAGTAGTGGTGTGCCATAGATTCAAGGGCCGAAATATCACGTCATAGCTGAAAACTAAAGTCGCTTTCTCTGTTCCTAGATACCTATGTATGCTTAAATCTTTGAAACTACGCAACGGATTTTGATAGAGTTATTGAAGACGATGGTTTATATGTATAATGACATCCATTAAATATTGGACAAATATTGCTGTTTTTGAGGCTTCTAATTTGATATCGTTTTTTTTCCGATTACATTGCAAACACAGGCTGATGCCTACGAGGTTTATCAAAATAATGTACTTAGTATAATACAAATTGAAAAGGTCTTTACAGAACTCCGCGATGGTATATGTCCTCCTGTGGATATCCCACAATATCATTATTGTACCCGTGCGAAGCCGGGGCGGGTCGCTAGTAAATAAAATTTTGAACAACATTGTAATCCAAAATGGTCGGCACCGAAGTTTTAAAAAAGTAAAAAATAAAACATCATTGTTATAAGAACACTAGGTAAATGATACTCGTAAGTTTATAGTACACATTGTTATAATTTGGAATGTGTCGGCATGTAGGTATATAATAAAACAACAATATAAAATACAAGAATGAATAATAAGCAATAAAAACAAGAACAAAAACTTATCTAACTCCTAAATTCCATACTGAAGTCTCAACATTTCTTTTACTAAATTGAATACCTTTGTAAGTATAACGATTTGAAATACCTACTGTTATAATAGATGTTTACGCAATTACTTACTAATACACAAGCAAGAGTTCGCGTATTATTAGGATGGTAGGTAGTTAATATGGACCCTTTCTAAATTTACCACGTGATACCTAAAAGACCTTGGCAACTTTGAGAACCTCTAAAGATAGAGCTATTGTTGTCTATGAAACCCTAGTAACAGAGCCATGTGACGACATTTCAGCGCCGCCCTGCCGAGACTTTGTGGGCGGGGAAATTTTGAACGGATTAGCCCGACAGCCCCTAAATAATAATAAGTGGTAGGCAATTATATACTTTATCCACGTGTAGCATAGTCGAGAACTCTACAGCAATAACAAAATTATATTAAATTGGAAATTACGAAAATATTAATTGAAGATGATACTATATTTGGACTGTCAGAAAAACATTGGAGACATCTAAAGCTTTCCTTGTATTTCGACAAATATTTTTAGCCAAATACAAAACATGTTTGATTAAGTTATTATATACAAACTCTTGGATTGTGAAGAAGCATAATTAATATCAACTACTTTTGTATAAAATCATTAATGGCTTTGTTGAGTCACCCTATCTGCTAAGACTATTTAAAATGTCCAAGCATGCGACACTTTCGCAGTATCCGCTTGCCAAACTAATTATGAATGCAACCGTTTATGCTAAGAGCTGTCAGTCTATATAATGCTAAATATTGTCATATAGATATGTTATTTAATAAGCTAGTTAAGTTTTTAAAAATTTTTAAAGGGTGAGTTTTATACATGGTTTATACCTGTTAGTTGCTAATGTTGGTGTTGTGTTAATACATACGATATAGATACGATTAATACTTATTTTTTTAAGCGATGCTCTGTATTATTTAATATTTGATAAATAACAGTTTTGGATACTGTTTATGGAAACTGTTTTTTTAACTGTACAACATAATTCTGTTGGTTTTCCAAATAAATAAAACTCATCATTTAGTATTCATTTTCTTCATCGCGTCAGTGATGCCTATACTATGTTTCAAGTTGGTAGAATTTTGAATTTTAGTATAAATCATTGATTTTGCCTATTTTTGGCACAGAGGAAACTTAATTTAGTCTCAAACATTCACACATTCATAGATGTTTGAGCTCCTTTATTGTTATGTACGCCTAGTATAATCGACCTCTGACGCGGACACGTCAACCCTGACGGTGGCTGTATCCTTCGTGAAAGGTCGCACGAAAGCTAAAGAATATTTTGTGCATTGTTTTAATTTTTCAAAAGTTTAGATATCTACGTTCTTGTTTTGCGTGATCAATTTATTTTTCAATCTTATTGTTTGCTTTAAATCAAGGCTACTTACTTCTTTTCACTTTTTTTCTCGAGAGTAATTTATATCATATCTGCACAATTATTATGTTGATTAGTTATAGCAGTTCAAAAATATTTAAAGGGGGAAATAATCGTACACGGAAGTATATATCATAACATATATACGATTTTATTAAAAAATAGCTTTTGCGTGCGACTTCGTCCGAGTGGAATAGTAACTTTGAGCTAACGTTAATTTCCCGCTACTTCGTTTTATATAGATGACTTAATAGTACGAAATCTCCTCGGATATATCTTGAAAAAATTTTTAATCGAATGATGTAAAGGCAATTTCGTTTTTAATGAAATGAACACTTATTTATTTGAATAAAGATTAATATCATGTTTATAAAACACCGTCTCAAATAATGTTAACAAAGAAAATTTATAAAAGGATAGTAAGCTAATCTCATAAGATAGATATATGCTGTGGACTTTTAGAGCTTTTAAAAAACAAAATGTCTTACATAACTTTGTGTACGCAGCGCACACAGAGGAAGCTTTCATTAGGAAACAATGCCCCGATTTTGAAACATTCTTAGTATTTAACTAGCGTGAATATACGAGTATACCCTTCCTCAATATGCTGTCTACACTGAAATATTTTTCAAATCAGTCTAGAAGTTCCTGAGATTAGCGCGTTCAAAAAAAAATAAACTCTCCAGCTTGTAATATTGCAAAGTATTATGCAGATTAAAGTAAAATTTTAAAAATAAAAATAACAATATTTTCAATGTTACAATTGGCATAAATGTTCTCTCACCCTTGTAGCACTTACCGTCGATGAATGCACTTGTGACACGTCAGCGCTTGTATGTGACCCTTTGTATTAGGAAAGCATAAAAAAACAGAGGTCTTTCACCCCTCGTCATAACACCCCAAGCCGCTACATTAATCGATACGCATATGATATTGTGTTGTACAGTTTTATATATGTACATACTTAGGATAATATAATTCTTTTTCGGCAATAGATTTTTGATCGCTAAGTGAAATGTGCTTAATATAACGTTTTATTTAATAAAATGACTATTTTTATGTTGCAAAAGCATCGTCATAACTTTGCAAATAAGCAGTACCGCATCTGTTGCCAGGGAAACGATGAGATCATCAAAATGGCGCTCAAGGAATCGTTTACTTCAACTGTGACTAGGGGAGCATGAAACGTGAAAAGGTTTCCGTAGCCCGGTCGGCGCTACACGTCAGCCTGCTACGAGCTACGAGTGCGCTACCGTGGGGTTTTACAACTTTTCTCCAGAACGTGACTACGAAAGTTAAAGATAAATAACATTTTACAATTTTGTAATATATTCATCAAATAAAGCATCCAGTCTATAATTTTGCACTGCAGGGCACAGGCTTTCCCACATTCTTATAATTTACTATTTGTATGTTTTTGTTTTATGAATTTTAATCATCGGGCAATTGCAGTACATACTTATTTTCAATGAATAATAAGATTATTAGGTATATTAATTATAGTAGTATTATGTCCTTTCTTTTAATAAATTGGTACTAAGAAAATATTAATACACCAAGAACTTAATTCATATTGTATATATTCCAAGACATACATTAGAAATGGGGTACGAATTCAATATTTCGTCGTGTTACTCAACATAAATCAGATGCACACACGAATGGTTCGCCCCAGAGTGAGGTGTGACGTCATTACTACCCTCACACCCTCGCCGATAGTTGGGGAAACTATAAGTACCTCCCTTGCTTTATGCCGCCCTATTCCATGGCACTAGCTTTGCGCGGGGCGCCCGCGTTTATTTCCAACTTCATTATAATGTTAACCTCCACTAGCACTCTAACATCCTAGTATACTCGTAGTCGACACGTTACGTCATCATTGAAATGTACCTTCGTATCGTAGAACTTTGATTTTGAAAACATGAATTATGATAAATCTAAAATAAAACAACTTGACAGATTTGGGAAGTTTAGGTGGTCTCCAATACCATCTGTTAATTAATCTAATACTAAATCTAATTTTGGTATTGAATTTATAAGATATTGTTACAATAACGATCTGTGACCAATTAAGTTATTATCTCTAGATCATTTGTCATTTGGGTATTTTGGGTTCGGTTAGCATAATATTTTTTATTCCGGAACATAGTTGTCAGAAATCGTAACTAAACGACCCTTAAAATATTTCAAACTAGTGTGCGGTATCGACGTAGACAGTCTTTTAGATACAATGTTTCGGTCATATTCACAGCCTTTAAGGTTCCAATGTAAATATCAAGACGGAGCTTTATTGATGTAGACTATTGCGTTCCTATCTGGAGAGTGCAGGTTCAAACCCAGCAACGTACCAATGTATTTTCGAACTTTCGAAAATATATACACATCCGACGCACTTACGGTGAAGGAAAATATCGTGTGGAAACCTGCGCACGCCTACGAAGAAATTTCAAGTTTGTGCGTGAAGTTGGCCAATCCGCACTGGGCCCGCGTGGACGTCTACGGCCCATACACCCTTTACGGGTACCCGTAGGCGTAGGTCGTGACCGTCGGTAAAGACGAATGAATGTCGGTATAATGAGCTGATGATGATGACACTAGTCAAAACCGATTAAAGTTTAAGAAATTTATCCAGATTTATAATGACTTACAGAATGTTAAAAAATATTTTTCCCCTTAAATTTCCCCGTGTTTAAGTAAATACTATCATTCATCAGTTTATAAAATTGTATTTCAGTCAATCCAAAAGGAATTTGCTGTTGTGTGTGTATCAAATTATTCATGTGTGTGGGAGTTATCCCTCTCTCACTCACGATTCCTCTCGCTTTGAGCGTTGTAGCCAGGGGATGGGGATCACGTGGAAAGGGGAACGATTATATCCAGTGATTTCTAAATTCCTAGTACGAATAACCTCCGGAACATTGAGGCAGCACCTTGCGACACGTGTAAGAGAATATAGATTTTAGTTAACAGTTACAAAATAGATGTTCTCTTTACTTAAAATTCATTACAAATTGTCTATATAAACATGATGGCGTTACATAATATATTAACGGACGTTTAGATTTCAAAGATATGATAAACATATTTTGAACTTGAGAGTAAATTGGGACATTTAATTTTGAGGTTTCACCCAGAAATTGTATAGGTAATATTGTCGTTTGCATGTGTACCTCCAAGTTACTTACTTCGCTCGACACAACAGCAATACTTTTGGTAAAAATGTGTCCCTGACTGTATGGTGAGACAGGCTTGGTTGTCAAATGACATTAAATGAAATAGTAATTTGCATTTATTTAAAATGACAGAAGGATATATTATATTTTTATAATAATTATTAGCACAGCCAACAAGATAAACACTGATACAAGTAATAAGAGATCAAAGACAAACATAAACTTTAAGCAAAGTGTTAACTTAACAATGCCTAAAGAATAAACACACAGTGCTACGAATTTTATTCGTAGCATTAGGAATATACTCGTAGTCCCAACGAGCCTTGCTCTGTAAGGATGAATGTGTATCTGTAGGCTGTAGTAAATAGGCGTGTGCGTGTAGTGTCCCTCTATAGAACTTCTTCGGTCCTGGTAGTCGAAACCACATCGGCTACGGGGCGCCACCACCATTTATTGGCATTGAAAAGATAACAACAACTGTAATTTGATCGCCAATGTAAAGAAAAATTTTATTTAAACCTAAAATAAAATACATTCTAAGTTTAAATGCAAATCTGTCTATTTTAGTGCAATTAATGCAGTTCGCTATGCAGTTATTATTTAATGTATGAGCCGATGGAATTTATACTTAAATAATTTAGTGGTAGACGACGCGTATAGCAGCATTATATTATTTATAAATATTTGAAAACAAAAACATTTGAAAGTGTGATCCGTTATTTTCCACCAAATATTTATTTATAATTTAGGTTTAGTTTTGAGCTGCTATTCACTAAGATACCAAAGGTACTTGGAGGTAGAAGGTATATATCTAGATTTTATACTTCTTGTATACTGATGAAATCCTAGTATATAAAGATATGTCCAAAACTCACTCATGAGTCTCTTCTATGTATTATATATAAAGTAACGTGTAAATGTGTGAACTCGGTCTGATCTGGCCATGGTGTTTGCATTTTCTTGTTATTACTAAAAGTGAGAATTAATGTTCAATAATCGGTCTTCTATCTATTTTCAAAATTCTTATTCATTCAATAGACACATTATCATAAGCAGATATTATTATAATATCATTGAAACTTTTCTTAAACTGCCATCACAATAAACGTATTGTGAATGGAAAATTGCATTAATATAAATTTCTAATGATAAAAATCTCAACGTAAAGTATATTTAGTAGCATAATTGAAAACATTTTTTAAGATATAAACAACCGAGTGGAATATAACGAGACGGCTACGTAAGCAGCTCTTAAACTATGGTTTTGTAAAATAACTAAACAATTATGTTGCCTTACCACCTGAGCGTAATAAATAACATAAGTCACAGAATAACTTTTAAAAGATCATGTGGATAGGTGTAATATTATGAAATCCCATTTCAAAATTTCAAGCATCAGCTACGGATAGGAAGGCCTCTGATATTCTTCTGATAACCTAGTACAATCAACCTCGAGTTCAATCATGGCAAGATCACGGCTCACTACGTCATTCGTTTTCTGAGGTAACGACCATTGCTTATGAGATACGTAAAAATCTCGTACCTATTTGAAATTTCAATTCAAGCATTTGTACTTATTGCTATTTCTACAAGTACTATAAATGCTTAAAGTGTTTCTTTAGTTTTGGTATGAAATTATTTATTTAAAAAATGCTGTGCTACGTCATACTAGCTTTAACTTACTCTTCATACATTATTTTATTTAGGTAGAGTTAGACACGATACTGAGTCGTCTAGGTAGATACCACCATAGGGTCAGATATTGTCCCGTGAAATAGGGTGCCAAATTTATCAAAGGAACATTTTTAGCATAAAATATTGACGGGGAATAATAACTATCACTTGTTGGTCTCCTTCAATGCCGCTCTGTCATTGTCAGACGTATCACTTACCATCAGGCGAGCGTCCTAGCCGTCCTGTATACTTGGTAACATAAAAAAACAAAAACGTAATACTTATATTAACTTTCATGACCTTTTAATAGATACGGGGACACTACTTGTTATAAATCGGGTAACAGTAGCTAGAAAATATCATTATGTACGATGGTATTGTATTATTAACAAGTAATACTAATTAGTAAACATTATAAACATAAAGATTTTTCTTTAGAAGCTTAGTGAATAATAAGATTATTTTTTATGAACAAAACTAATTTTCTACGATTTTTTTATTGATAGACATAGTTACCTATAAAAATAGTCATTTCGTAAATAAACATATTTAATAAAGAAAGTTATTTGTTAAGTAAGCGATTTCTAAGTGTTCGAATAGTTTAAAACAATACCCGTATTACCCGTAATGTGTAAACCAAGTGTAGTCTATATATAAGAACTTATTTCTAATTTTGTTTCACGGCAGGCAAAAAATATTGCCTAAACCAGTAAAACATATTTTATAATATTGAAAGATACCAAAATGAGAGAAGTTACAATTCAATACGTTCCATTCATTAACGTAAACAATATTCATCTAACAGCAAGTATAGACTCTATGTAGGAGACAACGCTACAAGAGAACTGTTTTGTAAAATCAATAAGTTTGCCACATCACGGTAGTCTAATCGCGTCCCGCGATCGTTAGTAGCCCCTTAGTGACGTCATTGCAATGTATTGATTTTCCACACCCTACTGTTTAATGTTTATGCACTCCTGGTATCTAAGTATGCCGAGAAAAGCTTTAGCCACGGGAAAACTTAAGAAGTTATTTGGGAAATTCAAAGAATGCCTTCTAATTGTTAGTTTTTACTGAGGGAAAGGTAGGGGAAGTAAGATGGAATTGAAGCTGCCTGCAGCATGCATTTATGTATGTTAATTTGGTGAACGTTGTACAAGTAGGTACACAATTTGTGTGTAGGGGACTGTCAACACGATGCTGTTTATTAAGGAAGTATTCCCGCATAACGAGCGAATTACCACGAGTAGCAGCGTCCGTGAGACACATCAGTTGAGTGTGTTCATTTGACAACCCGCCTACGTGTCCGAGAGAGTGCGCTTCCACAGTATCCGCCAGTTAATCTGTACGACATTTCCACGCGAGTATAGTCGCCTGGTACTCCCGGTACAGTTTATCCGAAACCTTTATCCGATTATACCCGGTTAATCTTAGCCGGTTTAACTAAAATGGCATACAGTTTGTTGGTATTTTATTTAGCAATTGGATTTGTTACGTGTTATAGTGAAAACGCATATTATTTTGAAAATCACAAGTATTGTGATGATTTGTCCCCTTACTATGGTGATATTAATTTGGACTCTATTACTGGTGTATGGTATGGTGTGGAAAAAATACCGCATTTGAAAGGAGAATACAAAATCGAACATACGAAGGAGTGCTTTTATATCGACATAAAGGAACTTCATATAGAGGTAATTTATTTTTTCATTTAACTTTATTAATCTCATAAACTACTTGTTGGGAGGTGGTGGTTTTACTAGGCGGTTGAATCGGAACTGAGTCGCCAAGGTAGAAACAATCACAGTGTTAACTATTCAGTGTCCCTTGAAATATAGTGTCATGAACTTTTTTGTTTCAGGATGAAGGCACTGTAGCTAGGAAAATTAACGGATAATACCGCGCGAACTGACCGACCCGATCACTTTATAACATAAAAAGTATATACCATATAAAATTAGGCACATATTTAGCGTATCGTGTAAATGTATTAAAGGATAAACAATAGTCTCAGTGGTAATTTTTCTAAAACACAATAGTATAACTACAAGTATGTATTTTGCTTCTAGACGAAAGCCGTAAATAACATTAGCTATGTCGTCATTCAGAATATCCAAAAACTCAAAAATAATAGATTCCTTATAAATAATGTAACTTTAAAATATACGTTAATAGCACCTTCCAAATACATAGATGCAATTTACATTTATGAAAATAAATATCAAATATAACATAGTTATATCAACAAACGTTGAATAAAATTATTCTTCCAAGCATGCAATAAGGATGTAGGGTTCATTGTGTCAATTAGGAGGTTAATCGTGTCACATCACTAGCAGGCGGTGTGAGACACAACTAATTAGTTGCCATCAGCCGTGAGCACACAAATTTAATTAACATTTTGAGTATTTGATTAATTAAATATGATTTTAACACTTCTTGCCTCGGTGTTAACGATTAGTCACGCTATCAAAGTTGAATACTGTCCTAATTTCGATCTAACGCATGATTTAGATGTGGAAGCAGTGTTAGGTGTGTGGTATATATCCACGAGTACATATCTCATAAGGATCCTGTAATATGGACAGAATACAACCCTTACTGCCCTATAATACAGATCCGAAATCTCGAGGATTATGTATATGGTGGTTTGACAATGAGAGGGAGTGCTTTCATTGCTTTTTATTCTATCTTAAATTATTTTTCTGTGTGTTTAGTAAAGTGAACCATTGCTGATTAGTCTAATCAGGACAATAAGCACTATATTAATATTTTAAATTAATTTCAGCATTTCAGGATACAAATATCCTAGTTGTTTTACATGATTCGCAGGTCATAATAACCACAGGGCGTAAGTAGGTAGATATTTTTATGTACTTACACTGCGAAATGTTAAGTAGTACTTGCACACAGCGAAATAATTAAGTCGATATTCCTCAAAGTTCAACATTAATTTTATGGGCAGAAAAGATACCATGATTTATTAGAAAAAACAGGTTACGTGTAATTACACGTATATATGAGGATTTCATTATGATTTTATTGGTGAAATCCCGTAGCCATCATCGAATAGGCCAATAAAATCTTGGGAAGATCTATTGTTGTGGAACAATGTAATTCCTATTGTGTCTGGTATGTTGCCAGTCAAACGTTGGCAATTATATTTTTGTGCAAACAAACAAGGTACACTATCTTATTCCAATCTCTTATAATAACACTAAGTATTACCTACACATAAGGGGTCACTGATGTATTTTTATAGGCGCTCAAAGTTTTCTTCGATGACGTCAGATGTCAGTTCTTTACCAAAGATTTTTTTTTTCTTTTGCAGCCTACGCCTCCAACGCCGTACCCACCTCTAACCAATTCACCGTACGTGAACAGACAGTACCCACTACAAGAACCTTATCGAGTGCGACACCTAGTGCTGGAGTGGCACGAGGGTCTGTGGCGCGATGACTACCACATCAAGGTCAACACCTCGCATAAAGGCTTTTGGCCTACGGACGTCCCTAACAGATGTAGGTTTTTATTATCTTGCCTGAGGAACTGGGTGGTTAGGTACATTCCTGTAGTAATGCGATTAGTATTGGTAGCTGGCAGGATTCAGGGATGACGCATGGGGAAACTACTGGATATCGTTACTTTATATCTTAATGTACTATTTATGAGCTCGTTTTCTTTGTTAACTCCTGAGATGATTTTAAAAAAAGCTTAACAAGGATTACATTACATTAACTATGACATTATCCAAAGGTAAATACAAAAAAATGTTCTTCAATTCAGGAGCGAATATGATTAAGTGTTGGCGAGCGTGTTTCATCTGCAGCATCTCTTATTATAAACAAAATACTGTAGTTAACAAAGACTTTGTTATTTCTTCCAGCCGTTGACGACATGTACCGCTTCTTCGGTGGCGTGATTCAAGTACTAAAGGTAGCGAACAACCACCTAGTGCTGAATTTCTGCATGAGACTGCCCCACTCTCAGCTGTACAGCGTCGTGTTATCCCGGAACGAGAATCAGCTCACCGCTGAAGATTTAGCCAGCATACATAATGTTTTCACCTTAAAACACCTTTCTACGTCCGCTTTAAAGAGAGTATGCGAAAACTCCGCAGCTATTTTAAATGCTTCTTATTTAGCGTTGATATCAGTGTGTTTTATGCTTTGGAAAGCGCATTCGTAATATTTTTTTTCCGATTTAATAAGAATACTCATTGTATAGTCAAAATTGTTAGTGACTTTGATTGTAATGATACCTTGTTTGAATTCGATTTAAGAAGTGTATTTGGTATCTTGTACTGATTTATGGCGTAAATTTGTAGTTGAAATTGTTGTAAGATTGTATTTTTATAATAAATTATATTTTTTATATTTATATTAAATTATATATTAGTAATTTGTTGTTTTATTTCTCCTCAGTAATATTTATTACGTAATCAATTTCAATGAAAAAATCCTTTCCGTAATTACGATCAAGATTTCAAAATGGGTAACATAACGTCCACTTCTTGACAAAGGTCCCTCATCATCGAAGGGGGCATTTGTCCAGTAATTTTCAAAGTCAAAGTCAAAATTCATTTAATCAGATTAGGTTTACAAAAAGCACTTATGAACGTCAAAAAGAATACAAAAATACAATAAAAAATACATTTAAAATACAATAAATAAAAGTAAAGCACAATAATGAATTTTGATACTTTGAAAAAAGCGCTTCGGCGTATTGGCCTGTTGATTTATTCGCTAGTGTTTCAAACTAGAACTATTCAACATGACTTTGGTTCCAACCGTAGGCATCGCAACCAAAATTCAAAACAAGTGGTAACAACTGCCATATATAAAAAACAAATAAACCCAAAAAAGTTACCACAATAGCTCACTTGTGAATATAATATATATGTAAATTTCACTGCTTACCGTTTTTACATAGCTATACTAAAATCAATACTATTAGGTCGGGTGGACATAGGTAATATTGAGGTTCCTACGCATACAACCTTATGAACGGACTCCCCCAAATAACGAATGTTGACTGCATGGGATTGGTCAATGTTCAAGTATTTTTTAATTAAATATGAGCAGACGGTTCACCTGATAATAAGTGACACCGCTACTTATGGACCCTCGCAACACCGCCAAACTTTAAAGGGAGAGGGAAAAGGAAAAAAGGTGGAGGTAACTTAATCTTTTTTTTGGGAATGACTTATCACTGTTGGCTGCAGATGGCCTTTACAGCTTTACCGGGCAAGTTGCGAGCGCAGATGGCTCTCAGCCTTAAAAATTTACACAGCGAGCCTAAGGGCGCCAAGATTGGGACTCGAACCTCTGCTTAGGGCGTTACGGGCAAGGTTAGGTAATCTATTATATGTTTGGGGGCTAGGTAACCTCGTATATCTATGGTAAACTCATTCTCTCGGTGAAACACAACGAAATATTTCACGTCGATTTTCAGTGTGGCCATTATCTTTGCAGGCCTGTTTATTTCGAGAGACAAATGTTCACTGATTGAAATATCGACTAAACGACTGTGCGAAACAATTTTTTGTCGACAAACGCTGCTTCGACTGAACGATTCATTCTGATCTTTCCAATATTAATTTCAGAGTAGTTAATGTAGAAAAAATGTTTTTTATCAAGTAGGTATTTTGTTACTTAAGCCATAAATGAACGGTACAAGTTTAAAAGCGCCCCCTTATAACCCACAAATCCATGTATAGGTAATATATATTAGATTTTAATCATGACCACGGTAGAATGATATGACACTTTATATTTGTGCTTGAGGAAATAGACGCCTGCACAATGCCAATTTACATTTATACGACGTCTCTTGAATAATACTACTTCCATTAATTCCGATCGACACACAAATGAGCTTAGATTAGCTTATGATGTATCACCTTGTTGCTCATTCAGTATAATGCACATATTGCGACATGCACCTTGAGATGTGCTAATTGGTTGCGCCTCGGCCGAGACCGGCGCCTTGCTCCATATAGCAGCCAATAGTCCCAGTGGCACCATGTTTTGTTTGTTTCTCGCTATAGTGTGTTTCTCTGGCGGTGTTCAAAGCTTCTGTGGTGATACCATAAAATGGTCGCACCACCTCAACATCGAGGACGTTTACGGCGTCTGGTACGGGGTGGGGTATGCACAGCACACCCCTGACATGACCAATAAGCCTAATGAAGTAGGCTGCGTCACTTTGTACATAGGCGATGCAACAGTTGAAGATCGGGATGCCAACGACTGGCTAGATTGGTCGGTGAGTTACTAACGGCTTACGGTAAGCTTTTCCACTGATGATTGAGATTTATTGGATGATAACACGTTTGTTTTATATTAAAAGGATAATGAGGATGCAATTGTCAATTTGATGTCTCCGTTGACATCAATATTATGGTTAACAATCTATTGAACAAATCGTGTCATGTGATGTTTATTATAACTTGACCTTATCTTAGACGAGACTAGTTTGGCATAGTGTTAATTTGTATGATACGTATAATTAATGTCATCGCTTTATGATTACTTAGTAGGTTCTATTAGTTACATGTATTGATACCACCGATCGGATTCATCGCCATCACAAAAGACATTAGAGGCCTTTCGCAATGGGTGCATACCAAATTGATATCGTTTGTATGTAGTAGCATGTTGACTCTAGCTAATTTTTCAGTGCTTAAGCTTAGAATAATATGACAGTTACAAGTCTACGGCGCGTGTTGACCTTGAAATAATGTTATTGCGTTTAATTCTCATCCAAGGGCTAAAGTAAATTACATTAGTACATTTGTGTTCTTTATATAAATATCTACAGGGTGAAATCGAAAACATTGACATTTTTTATAATAAGAACCTTCTCTTGATTCAAAGTACTCACATCACCTGAATAAAAAGGCAAATTTATTGATACAAAAATCAAATATTTTCAAACCCTAAACATCATGTAAAACATTATAATAACTCTATTATATTGTATGTAAGTAAGATCCCATAAAAATATTATATAATAATAGGTCGAATGGATGCCAACGATTCAAAATTCGTGCTGTATAATATAATCATGTTAAAAATTTTCTTACATTTTTCTAACGGTAATTTTCAGTTTCTTCGTAGGAATAAAACCGACCAAAGCTGGAGGTCCCCTAGGAATAACCCATGGTCCGACACTCCTCTCTCAGGGTCCTGGCTTGACGTACGTTTTAAACGTAAGGTGAAAAGAGATATCTACACGGAGCGAAGGCTGAGGATAATATGGGACGAAGACGGACAGACAATGGAGCAGATTTATATATATACACCAGGAGCCCCTGGCCTCTGGGTGGCGGAAAAGAAACGACCTGGTGAAGATGAAATGATGTCCAGGGGAATTGGTATGTATTGGTTATTGTAACCATACTGAGTACAAAGCTTATAGAGCGTCCACATACGCTTGTAGAATAATATTTATACATTGATTTAAGGCAAACAAAATATTTTGATAGTAATATTAAAGTACTAAAATTACCGTGTTTATAAGACTTAAGTTCTGTTGTCTATTGTGTCGGGCGCAGAGCGGCATTGATGGAGAATAATGTCTATCAGGGAGTATAGTTGGTCTCTTTCAATGCTGCTCTGTGATGGTCAGGCACATCACTTTAACATAAAAAACTTAATCGTTTTATATTGATACTCAACAATAAAGTTCTCAGTATTATTATTTCCGCCGTAACGTTATGACTGCTACACCAGGTTTCCACAAGGACTTAGTCAAAACATATCCCACTGCGTTATAGTGGGTTACCGCCCTATCTTTAAATAGCCATGCTGTGTGGAGAGGTTTACTGATTGTATAGTTTATTTATCAATCATATATTTTTTTAGACGTGTGGTACCCCGACGCGCCGCCCAGACATCCCGAAGTCATCAGGGTGCTAAAAGTGACATCTGAAATGCTGATCATAAACCATTGCTCGGAGATGGGGACGGTTGGCATCTTCTCCTTAATCCTCTCAAGGTCACCGACATTACTGGACCGGAATGCATGGTACGACATGCAAAGACAATTCTACAGTTTCGATCTGCCCGGAATGTATAGGCATTCTACGATATGCGCCGGTTGTGCTCGACACAGCTCCGTACTGTTCTTAGTTGTTTGTGCGATGGTTCTAAAAATTACGTAATTGTTAGGGTTGAATTACGTCATCGGCTGATCGTTCAATTGGACATATTGTGATGTTTCTATTTAATTAAAAAGTAAGTATTACAAATATTTAGTAAGCACTGAGTTAATAGGGAATGGTTACATCTTGTGTCTGAAAACTGAACTGTCTGTCTTCAGTGAAGGAATTTCACAAGTTTATCGTAAGTTGATAAAATAAAGTAATATTGTCATTTGGTAATAACTAATTATACGAGCCATTTATAGGCTATTCATAATGTGAGGTTATACCTAAGACCTACGTGTCATATCATATATACAAATCCTTTTTTTAATGGAATTTACACTGTTAGCCGCAAATGGTCTTCCGAACTTCTCCGGGCAAGTGGGGAGCGCAGTAGGGCTTTCACTCTGAACACTGAACAAATCGTCAAACGGTAGCGTTGGTTCAAGCCGTTGAATACTCTTGTACCATATGATCGGCTATATCACAATATGTCCAATTTAAAATTCACCATAAAACCAATTGTTTTACCAAAGCCCTAGAACAGTTAAATAATAAAACTAATGCGCTTGTATGTACCTTTTACATTGGTAGTCAAATCCATGTCTTAGTATTTTTTGTTTATTTACATCAGATATTTTATTGTTAAAATATTATATTTAATAAAATAATGTTTATACCTGACTTGATCTTTGTTTTATTAGCACCAAATACCTATAAAAAGATAAACATGAACAACACACTTCCTACGAAATTTACAAGGAGAAACCGTAGTTGGAAACTGATACTTGGTAACAAATAAATATTATATTCATCAACCGGCCTATAAAATCTTGCAGGTCACAGCCCTTCGCACACAGCATGGTTATGAGAACATGGGCCGTACCGTGGGACCTAAAAGTGGATTGAACCTAAAACAGCAGCTGATCAACGGCTAGTGGCGAAGATAGCCGTTTTTTAGGGTTCCGTAGCCAAATGGCAAAAAACGGAACCCTTATAGATTCGTCATGTCTGTCTGTCTGTCCGTCCGTATGTCACACCCTTTTTTCCCCGGAACTATAAACACTATTCAAACTTTGTAAGTATATGTATTCTGTGAACCGTTATTAGGTTTTCACAAGAAACTTGAAAAAAATTTATATGTTTTGGGGTTCCCCATACATTGAACTGAAAAGTTTTTTTTCATTGTACCCCCCCGTGTGGGGTATCAATGTGTAGAGCTTGAAAAATGATATCGAGGTTTCTTAAATCTTTTTTTCATATATATAGTTATTAGAATAGTTTGCGCGAGAGACACTTCCAAAGTTGAATAAATTGTGTCCCCCTCCCTCTAATTTCTAAACTATGGGGTTGATAAAATAAATATATATATATATGATGTACATTAACAGGCCAAACCACTGAAGCGCTTTTTTTTCAAAGCATCAAAACTCATATTTTTAGTTTAGTATTTTAATCGTTTTTTTATTATATTTTTGTATATTTTTTGACGTTCATAAGTGCTTTTTGTAAGCCTTATTTGAAATAAATGTTTTTGACTTTGACTTTGACATTACCATAAAATCTAACAACGAAATTTAGTTTGAACGATTTCTGGTGTGTAATTTTATTTTATACGTCATAAACGGTGAACCACTATTTTTCATATTAAAGCTGTAGTAGGTGCCTAAGTAAATAAAAATTACTTTATTTTTTGTTACTTGCTACTGCGGAACCCTCAATGGGCGAGTCCGACTCGCGCTTGGCCAATTTTTGTTCATGCTTCTTGTGTGACCAATCATTGCAGTATTATGCTTGAGGTGTTTGTTCGTAAATCGCATTAATCGTATTGAGAGCACATGCACATGGAGATAAATTAAATAATTATAAAAATGCTTATATGGATAGAAAGCACCCAGATGATGAACCAACACATATGTTCCTGAAACGGTATCAAACCAACGACCCTAGGACGTGAGGCTACCAAGCTAAGAATGCGCCGCCTAGTACGTCATCTACAAGTAATGTAGTTGAATGTGCTATATGAAGTAAAAGGTGGAAAAAGGTAAAATCGAAAAAAATACTTACTTAGTTTTATATGTATAATGGAAATTTTAGTATACAAGTTCTATACCATACTTTTACCAATAAATATCTATTCATTGCTAGGAAATTTCATTGTTCTGTACAAACTTTGGTCTGCAAATCATCTGTTGTGCGTAAACTAGTTACACAACACAGATTATGTTAAAATAAAAACCAAGGTGTCACAAACCCGTAGGTATACTCGTATTTGTAGTTCTACAATTCAACAATCCTGTACAATTTCACCAATTTTTTTTGAAATAAGTAAGTAACTATTAAGTTTCTTTCTGTTTTTTTTTAACAGTGGAAAACTATAGATTACATATCGCACCTTTCATACTATAGGGACACGTCTCAAAAAATAGCATTTTTGAGTTTTACTTATAAACGGGCCCGAAATCAACATATCTACATGACACTCTTGATAGAAAGAGTTCTGACTCTTACCTTTATTTACGTGCAATAAAGCTGTGAAAACTTAGTTTATGCCTTTTTCATATTTCCGAGTGAAATGACATATTATTAAAATGCTGGGATAAATTAAATATACGATAAGTAATTCATAACTAACGGTCATACTCTTATAATATTTTATTATTTTGCAATTAATGTTTTAAGTTATTTATGACTTATTTTGTGAGAACAGAAGCACGAAGATTCTTGAAATCTTCAAACGCGTTTTCCCAACAATCATGTTTTTCGAATTGTGCCCCTAAAATATGAAAGGTGCGATATTTTGACAGTCAATTTAAGTCTTCTTTAAGGACTTTCATGCTTCGGACGAATGGGTCGGTTCGACTGGAGTGATACCACGGCCTCACAGAAACCAGCGTGAACTACGTTTTGTGTGGTTTCGCCGAATTAGTGAGATCGTCGGAGACTCTCAACGATCTCTTCCTCCTCCTTATTTTTATTTACTTATCCTTTTCCCTTTTGAAGGTTAACAACGCACTAGTTGCCCCTTCGGAATTATCTCTTACAATCAGGTGAAAATCGTTTGTCTATGAAATAAAAAAAAACTAATTTAAAGCAAGAACTTTTGAATTTCGAATAACATTCTAAAACATAATATCCATTATGAATCATACAAACAGCAATCCCACGAAACGGGGTCAAAACTCATCTACGAAATTAAAATGGGCAGGAGGATAGGATACGTGTCAGTGGTGGCTTCAGAAAATTAACATCTTCGTACACGTCATTTAAATACGTTGTTTGTGACGGATGTACCAGTGACATTTGACTTTTGACTCCCAGGACTCCCGTCTTCTGTGGTGGACAGGAACATCAGTTTAAATACAAATTACACCAATTACACATATTAGACCGTTTAACGCGACTGATTTAATAAGGATATATGAACCTAATGTCAGCTATGGAATGGAATTATCTATGTCTTTCTAGTCATCGCCCTAAATTTGTTTGGCCCGTGGATGTTTATAGTAAGTGATACAAATTTAAATCTAGGGACCAGAGAACAAAATTATGTGGTGTTTTGTAGAAGGACGCTTTTATGGGCATCTTTATATAAAATATTTCTCCTGGCTAAAAGTAATGCTCTGGGTAGCTCTAGCTAGTGTTCTGGGCTTAAGCGTGACTCAAGGTGTGAAATTACTGGACACTGTGACTTAAAACAATCACATGAACTGTGTGTGCTCACTTATAAATATAAATTTAAACTGATGTCGTTCAAATTATATTTGGGGGTAGTATCCCCACCAAGACGAGCCAAGCGAAGCGCAAGGACACGCATACGTTTTCTCGAAGGGTTTCTTCATATTTCGTTCATATAGTTTTAAGGACTAACGTGTACTTTAATCCTTTAATTAGCACCAAATAAATATTGTTTCCCTGCCTTTCTTATTTTTGGACTCTCATAGAGTTGGATTCCGATGTACTAGATAGTTCATATTCTAAGGATATGGTGTCAATAACAGACTTATTAAACATACAAAGTGTCAATAGCTCTAACACTTAAGATTTTATTGACATCTGAAATATACCGATTTCGCCACTGAAACACTGATGATCATCAAAATGTTTGCCACTTCTTGAAGTGCTAGAAAGCTGTAATTTGGTTTTATCTAAGTTTAGTATACTACCAACAAAAAAATATATCATGAACTTATATCTTCACCCGCATCCCCTAAAATGAGGGGGTGGAAGTTTGAATGCGGCTTTCACCAATTTTATGAATTAAGACATGAAAGTTTACACGGGATTTTTTTATAATCTAAAGGCATTTGACCGCCATCTCACCAGATAGTAAGTGATGATGCGGCCTAGGATGGATCATGCCTGCCTAGAAACTGCCTATTCAAAGCAGAGTTCAATGTTGTAATGATCGGGGAACACATAAGGGGACAAAGAGTTCATTCATTGCGGTGCGAATTAGGAACGAGGCACCATAGGATTGGAACTATTTATAAGTACTTAAGAAAAAAATATACACTAAATAGTCTGCCTAGCAAAAATGAACTGAAATCCCACCAAAAACATTTTATGTAAAATGTTGCTCAGAAACCACATAAGGTTTGCCCTGTGAAAAAAATATCAGATCTCATGTAGAGCCAAGCTTCTAAGCTAGAGGGCCTAACTCTACCGACAAAATCAACTCGTATAAATTTATCAGTAAATATGTATAGCTTGGTTGTTCCGTAACTTAGTTCAGATTAGAAACTAAATATTCTAATATACAGTTTTTTTTGTAGAAAGACGGAGTTATTGCAGTGTTATGAAACTAAATAGAGAAGGATTCTGGAATAAAACTAAGCAGTAGCGAGGAATATTTTTCCTTTAACGCGCAGAAGGTCACGCGCCGAAGGTACACCTTGAAATTATACATGACATTTTCAGGACTAACCTAGTAAAATATGAATTGGAAAGTAAACATAGTTTAGGGCGAAACCTGAAATGCTTATTAGAAAGTTTGTTTCCTATACCTAAGTATTAACTTAATTATGTATGTAGATTAATATCTACTTAATATTTACTGTATAAGTGTGTCAGTTGGTAATCTAAAAAGGTGACGTCATAATGTTTTTATAGTATAGAAAATTAAAGTGAAAAAGTAGCTTCGTCAAATAATCTGCCTATCAATATCTCTATCATCCCGAAATGTGTGTGAAATGTGATTATATTGAATTTGAATCAGACTATCTGACAGTCATTTAAAGATCTTTATCTTTTACTCGTAAATACATTTTTCTCTCTCCAAACCTTCGCAGTCCATAACTCGGCGTATGTCTTTTCCCATTCTGCCTTCCATCAGATACATCTCTCTCAGCTTACCTCGTCCAGTATCCACTGACTTTTCGGTAGTCGAAGATCCATCGAATTTGAGAGCATCCTACGTTAAGCTTGCCAAGACAGAGACTCACCTCAGATATCAACTCCATCGGCTATCGGTCCTGCCCATTGCTGTGGGATTCGAAACCAAGTGGGTTATCTGTTTTATTCTTTGCATTTCATTCAATTCGCAACACCTAATTAAGTTATGTAAACTTGGCGAAATGTTTTTATCTCAACTTACACAAATTAATCAATTAAGATTAACTAACGGGCTGTCTTTAATTTGAAGTTTTAACCGTGATAATTAAAAGCGAACTTAGGATGAAATACGAGTACCTAATATTGACATAATAATTCCTTTGTTAAAAGGAAACAAGATAAACTCAAAATGAAAATCTGTCTTTGGCCACGAATCATAAAGTACCTACCTATAAAAGTATCCTTCATAAAAATGTTCGATAAAATAGTTCGAATTTTAATAATACATTGTGGAAAGTCTAACTAAATAAAAATTGTATTTAAAGATACCAATCTTGGAGGAGGTGTAAGCATAGGTACATTAGCATAAAACGTTTATGACCAAAGCTATCACCTATCTGTTGTACGTTATTGTGCTGAATAGATGATGAGGCTAGGATAAGAGTAAAAAGAAACGAGTATAGCAATATCATAGCATAACAAATAATGTTCTTAGTTTAAAATAATCAACCATTGGAAGGATAAGGGGCATATATATAAGATCTCTAATCTGACTGCTTGCCTCACTCTTCAAGTCTGGAATATAGCTATACCGTATAATAACTGGTATGCCGGAGGATATAGGTGAAGATGACCCACTTTATTACTGGTCTCACCGTACCCTTACAACTGTTTCCGTGGTCAAGGGGTTTCAGCGTTTGGTATTTACGTGATCCAGGGACGGGAGGGGGGGGGGGATTCTATGCAGACTGCAAAGGGTCACTTTATGCGATTTTTCCCACTTTGGTTAGGTTAGGACATTGCAGGTTCAATTTCCTGATCATCCGAAAAAAATATGATTCCATGTTTCTTAGTGCATGTTTAGACGTGGGTGCTGGCTACAATCTTAGGATGGTAGTCAATTTAAACCATTTCGCATTGAATTGGTGTGATGGGTTACGGTCCTAGCTTGGCTATCCTATGCCAAGCCTCCCTGTTTATCCAGAGGTAGGTGTTATATCTCCTTGTTTGTTTTACAAATCCTCTTTCACCGAAGTTGTTCTCGGCCGTACTGGAAAATATCTTCCGCAAACTAGAATGGGACAAATTTGGACTCATCGTGAATGGTGAAAAACTAAACCACCTAAGGTTTGCGGATGACATAGTCCTGATAGAAGAAAACCCGAAACACTTACAAAAAATGATACACTTACTAAACGAGGAAAGTATGAAGGTGGGACTATCGATGAATAAAAACAAAACGAAACTGCTCACAAACTCAGAACAAATACCTATAGAAATAGACAACCAACCTCTCAAATATGTGTCAGAATATATTTATTTGGGACAGATAATTTCTCACCAGCACCAAACTACCAAGGAAATAAACAGAAGAATAGCAAACGGATGGAAGAAGTACTGGTCTTTGCAAGAAGTCATAAAATCGAGGGAGCTAAGTACACAAATCAAAAGGAAAGTGTTTGACACAAGTATACTCCCGGTCATTACATATGGATGTGAAACATGGTCACTCACCAAACACCACAGTGAACGGTTAGAACGCTGTCAAAGGGCAATGGAGAGAAGTATGATTGGAATAAGAAAACAAGACAAAGTAAGGAACAGCAAAATAAGAGAAAAAACAAAAGTCACTGATATTCTTACTAAAATAGACCAGCAGAAATGGAGATGGGCTGGACACATGATCAGAGACCCCAGAAAAAAGTGGTGTGAACTGGTCTCTGACTGGTATCCTAGAGACAGCAAGCGAAGCAGAGGACGCCAATTAATAAGATGGGAGGATGACCTCAAGTTAAAAGCTGGTCACCAATGGAGAAGGGTAGCGCGAGATAGAATCCAGTGGAAGTATTAGAGGAGGCCTAAACCAAGAGGCACACTGCGGGACATCTTATGAATATTCAATGTTATATCTTATTGTACAATGTATAGCTCTGTTGTTCAGAATAAAAAGGCTTATTATTATTACTATTATAGGTGTTATATATAGTTGTTGTATAAGCAGAATTATACATATAGAATCTACCTGTAAACCACGACACGCTCTTTATGTGTGTTCAAGAAACTCGACACCTTGTTCAGATATATATAAAAGGACGTAAGTTAAAATTTTAATTTATTATAGAAATTAAATTTTAGGACAAAAGGTTATTTAAGAACTTTCCTAAAGTCACTGGCCACCAGTGTGGCTCAAGTTATAAAACATATATTTTCTCAAGTAACTTAAAACTAATTGCGCCTTAGGCACCTAGGTAAGTCGTAGCTCAGATTATACGAGTATTGTATAGTCTAAGTTAATCAAATTATTAAGGAGCGTCGGTGATTCAATGGTGTGGACTGTCACCCTTCTCCCGGGAGGGCTGAGGTTCAAATCCCGCCACGTATCAATGTGTTTTCGAGCTTTTTCGAGGTGAAGAGAGTCACGCCTGCGAAGAGATTCAAAGGTAGTGCGTGAAGTCATACAACCCGCACTGGGCCCGCGTGGATGACTAAGGCCTATCACCCTATACGGGTAGGATCGTGCCCCATGGTGGGGACGTTCAATGAGCTGATGATGATGATGAAGTATTTCTTTAGGTAGTTAATGTATACATATTTAATTAATTAAATTATATAGAGTCAATAAAATAAGTTTACATTGATTGAAACATTTCATTTCAAATTATGACTTTAAATATGGTTTTAGGTGTTTTTTTCGCAAGAATTTTTAGGAGTTGGTTTTTCATTTTTGCGTTTTTTTTTCTATAAGACTAGGGTGAATTCTAACTCCAGTATATTATAAATTCGTAAGAACTATGTCCACCATAATTGAATAATTTATAGGTTTTTAATGACTTTTGCAGAAACTGAGTCTGGATTCAAAATTTCGTAGATTGCGACTTGAGTGATATCCGTCAGTGGCCCCGTATTAAAATTGAGTTTAATTAGTTTACTTCCCACTCTCATAGCGTGCCTGCTGCAGTCACACATCACAGACGCTGTACCCACGCAACGATAACGACATAACGACGAAAAATGTATCGTTTATTAGCCATTTTCGGGATTCTCTCCACAGTTGAGTGTGGTAATTATCAGCGCTACGGCGAGACTACCGGCAAATATCCATACTCGACGATATCGAATCTATACCAACAGAATCCCTACAAGAGTAACTATGGCAGCGACGCGGCAAATTTCCCAGAAGCTACTAGGTATCCTAACTACGCTCCGGGTTATTCCACTCCAGGGTACAACAGTTACAATTCTCCGAACTCTGCCAACGGTTACTACAACAAACCAGTGTATGGTGTCAGCACTCCAAGGTACGGCCAAGACTACGGAGGGTACAGCTCTTATGAGATGCCTTTTATGAAGGACATAAGAGGTTACTGCGTGAACCGATCGCCGCAGACTGGGATCTTGGTGGACAGTCTGATGGGGATGTGGTATGGAGTGGAGTTCGTGCAGCATTTGGCGGGAGACTCGCGGGTGGACTACACCAGGACTTGCATCGTTATTCACATTTCGGAGCCGATGGAACAGGTTAGTACATATTAGCATACATGTAAAGCTATCATGGTGTCGTATTTTAAGTTTATCAAGGCAATTGTTTATTGCAATTAATTTAAAAACCGTTTTGGATCAATATGAAACTCGAGGAGATATTAATGCGGCATAATTATAGTTTGTTAATTTTCTAAGTACAGTTCATATAAGATTATTTATTCATTAATATTTGATATAAAATGATATGAATCCAATATTCATATCCCATTTTTATCAATTTTTAGACTCAATATTTTATGTTATTTTAGTTTTGAAACAATTTGCAAAAAAATATTACCAATTAACACTATAAGTATCATTCCATCATATTTGGAATTACTGATGCAGACACTAAGACTTATGTGGAGTAATGGTTAGGAAGTGAATTGCTACACCAAGTGTTCCTCGTTCGATCCCTATTACCTATCGCTGTCCACTGCTGACGTAAGTCTGCCCCATTTTGCGCCCGATATCCCGGTCCAAAAAAGCGGAGGTTCGATCCCGTTCGGTAAAAATAATTGTGAACATGAAATGTACATATGTTTTTAACAGTCTGGGTATTTTTTTACACATAGATATCTGTTGTTTAGTTTTCATAGGACATGCATCTTGCTTGATTTGAAGTTCATTGGCACTGAGTTATATCTGGGGATATTTGTCAATAGGTTGTTAAGTGTTCAGTAAATAGAGGGGAGCTCGGTGCACTAAAATACGAGTAGGTACTACTTATAAGTATTACAAGTTTATAAATGAAAATCGGAGAAAAATCTAAGCTACTACAACAACCTTTTAATTGAAACTTATCAATACTTTGTTAATATAATCAAAGTTGATTTATAATGTAATAAACGACTGTTTTTATTACTTTTGGTACAAATAAGCATTGAAGAGATGTTATCGTACGTTTATGCTGACTAACGGCGTCATTTATAATTTTATTAACACGTTCATTTTATACAAATAAATGATGTACATTAATAACTCAAATTACGTTCACAACATTAATAACTCATTTGGTGTTGCGTTTGAGACGTCAACTGTAACACCAAGGGTTCCGGGTTTCCCGGGCAGTACAAATAGTTGTGTGCATGAACATCTCTGTGTGTAATGGTCTGGGTGTTTTCTATGTATAATATGTATGTATTAACAAAAAAAGTATTTAAGTAAGTTTATCCGTTGTTTAGTACCCATATTAATACAGACTACACGCTTAACTTGGGGCTAGATGGCGCTGTGTGAATGTCAGTGGATATTTATTTTTAATTTTTATTTTTGTAACTCCCTGTTTCCTTTCATAAACTAAAATCTGGATCTAAATTTAGGTAGGTAAAACAGATCGTAGAATTATTCAAAGTCAATTTTAGTTCACTTTTTAAGAATGAAGTTTTGATACTAGATAAAAAATTCTACGTGACGTCTACTCAGATAGTGCTGTTTATTATTTAAGAGAAATATTTCTGTGATAAATAAAAAATAAAACAAGTTACTTACTGAGCAATTGTTATGATTCGTCTGGCATCAAACGATGATTAAGTGTTTTCGTTACTTAAATCAAATCGTACTCATATTTTTAAGTCGCCACCCTCTTATGGACCAAGATTTAATTAATTTGTTTGTATTAGGTACAGGCAATAGGAGGCACTCGGACGTATGAAACACCTTGAGGTACTTTCTGTTAATCAGGTATTGAACCGGAAATGTTACGTTATAACCACGCTAGAAAAATAGCACAAAGCTTCATCCACAACGAGCCTAACTTAGGACTCCAAACGGGATTCGAAGGATTCGAATGCGAAATGTTGGCGGCTATGTTGTGGTTTAACCCACTAGATAAACTGACTTAGTATCTGTTTTAAAGAAAAAGTGGTCCAGCACACTCCTGTTCCGGATATCGTGACAAAGACCTTCGAAGAATTTTTAGTGTTATTTAATGTTTTAGCTACGTCGACCGTGATATTATGCACGTCGTGAACTATTTTAGCTGTTATTGTATAACCAGCATATTGGACAATGAACGAGTTTGAATGCTCTATAGCCAAGTCGAAGTAGCTCATAAACGCTAACTTTAGGTACTAGTAAAGAAAGACAGATAATGCATTCGACATTACTCTGTACTATTAAACAGACGATAAAAGAGATGCACTACAGGTCAAGGGTTTTATATACGGTTTGTCCACTGGGATTTCCATATCGTCACAGAAGTCTTAATAAACATTGATATATATTACTGCAGCCATTTTCCAAATATCAGGAATGATTGACAACGGCATAATATATTATAACCTCTGCACTCAGAAACACATTGGCACAATCAGTCACATACGTGCTCTTCACACATATTCAGTAGATATTATAAACTAGGATAACTGCGTCCATTTTAATTTGTTATTGAGCGAATTTTATATCGCTGGGGATCGGGGTTATTTTGCATCCAAGAAAAAACTGTGCATAATTTGGCGTTGGGTTGAATGTTGAACCGTCTTCTTGGGAATAATTAGCGCAAGCTCCTTTTTGCTTTAAGGTGCTAGGTGGTAGTCTCTATACTGAGTCGTCTAGGTAGGTACCACTGCAGTGCCAGATATCATCCAGTGAAATAAGAGTGTTTTTCAAATCTATTTTTTGAGATGAGGGCACAGTAGTAAAATAACCGGGTATAAGATACCTAACATCTGTCGTCTTGGATGAGAGGCGCAGGGCAGTGTTGACGGGAAATAAGTACGTATGTAAGTGAGTACTTACTGTTATGAATTTCTTTCAACACAGCTTCTGTCATTATCAGACGTATCACTAACCACCAGGTGAACGAGCTGACCGTCCCGTTCACTTATAACATGAAAAAGATTTTTAATAATTGTAAAAATTTTAGACTGTTGCGAATCACGACACAATAGAAAATGTCCTGGGGGGGTTGAAATGTCGGCTTTTACACCAAGGGTTCCGGGTTCGATCGACGGGCAGTACAAACATTTGTGTGCATGAACATGTCTGTTTGTATTGGTCTAGGTGTTTTATATTTAAAATGCATGTATTTACGAAAAAAAAAATTATAAATAAGTTTCTCCGTTGTTTAGTACCTAAACAGTTCAGTATCCATATTACAGGTTAAATGCTAAGTTTGGAACTAGATGGCGCGGTGAATGTCAGTGGATATTTATTTATTTATTTAATTAATTAATTAAAGATTTTTTTGTAATCGAGTGTTAGCAAATAAATTGTTTTGTAAGTTTAAGACAACTAGACCATGAGACGGTGTGCGATGATAAATCCTGGGTATTCTACGAAGTGCCAATTCAACAATTGGACGCTGACACACACTTTACGCGTATTTTTCATACGTATTGTGCCTGGCAGAGATCACTTGCCTCTTTTCACGTCGCATTACAAATTCATTCATCTTTATAAGTATATACGCTCGTCGGTCTCGGGTTCTGACCTGACCTTTCAAAGTCAAAGTCAAAAACATTTATTTCAAATTAGGCTTACAAAAGGCACTTATGAACGTCAAAAAATATAATAAAAAACGATTAAAATACTAAACTAAAAATATGAGTTTTGATGCTTTGAAAAAAAAGCGCTTCAGTGGTTTGGCCTGTTGAGAATTTATCTTAAATTCTCTGTTCACATTTTATCTTAAAGATCTGGTTCGATCTTTGCTTCCAACTTTCATTTTAAATGTTTATTTAGGTATTTCAGTATTATTATGTATGTGTATAACCAGAATAAAGTATTGCAGTTGTTCCCGTAATATAATGCACTTGATTACTGCAACGTAACTACATTCTATTTAGGTGGCTCAGTTATGGGGACTGTGTTGCCATACGATCCGAGGGTGCAGGTACGAATCCCGCCACGTACCAATGTCTTTTCGAATTTTCGAAATTATATGCAAGTTTATCTGACAATCTTATGGTGAATGAAAACCGTAAAGGAACCTGCGCGCGTCTGCGAAGAGATTCAACGATTGTGCGTAAAGTCGGCCAATCCACACTGGGCTCGCGTGGACGACTGAAGCCCTTTGCGGGTAGGTTCGTGACCCTCAGTGGGGACATGTATTGGCTGATGATGAAGATGACGAACTTTTATTTAAAATGACCTTTAATATTAAATTAACCTATTGTTTGTTATAAATTGGAACAATCAATGACAATCGTAGAATGTGTCACTGCCTACTAAGAAACTGAGATCCCAGATTAGTTCTAATGAAAATGAAAATGAAAAGTGTTTATTCAGTTTAGGTCCTTAAAGAACACTTATTAATGTCAAATGAAGTTACCTCTAGTTTCGGAAGCAGAAGTTCTCAAGAGTCTATCAGTTTGTTATACGCTGTAGGTAAAATTGTAAAGGTCGCTCAATTGTCTATTCACTGTAAAAATGTTACGATGCTAGACGCATTCTTCTGGCCAATTCAGTTTCTTAGTCTACTGCCAACCATATCGTTCGGAAATAGCGTCTAGAGTCGCCTTAACTGGGCTCCTACATGTTATAGTTCGTAACATTAAACAGTTTAACTCGAATCGTCCTACATCTCGATAAGTCCTGGCTCAGTTAAGCCACAATTAGACGTTTTCATTCTCATCTTGATCAATGCGACGTGCACCGGCTCTATTGCCACTTCCATAGACTTACGAATCTTTAGAATCTCTTTTGGCATTTTTTTCGGCTTAGGGCGTGCGGGAAGAGAGGGCGGGGGGTTTGTAGCTTAACATATGGGTGGCCCCCGCCGGCTGGGACGGAATCTCTGTTGTTAGTGGCTCAGTGGTAGGGACTGTTGCCTTCCGAACTAGTGTTGTAATGTCTTAGCTATTTCTGCCGCCGTGATCGTCGTTTCTGATCGTGATAGAGTCGTCTGGATCGTAGCACGACCCGTGGATGCCGACGTCTACGCGCACGGGGTGAATTGTTATTATTTAGTTGCTGTTGCATAATCAGCAGAGGAGACAATAAGCGGGTTTGAATGCGCTACTGCCGAGTCGAAGAAACGTTTGGACGCTAACTTTAGGTACTGTGAAATTGTAGGCAGCCCTAAGTCTAAATGAAGGTCTTTTTGGCTTGTCATGCAACGATTGAAAATAAATATTGAGGAAAAATAGTTAATAAGAGTGCGGCCCGGCTCAACAATCTCAAAAGTGGCGTGATATAGCATTCCGTGTTGTTTTGCCGTGTGAGTGTGATTTGTGGTGATTTTATGATCAATGGTACTAAATTAATATTAATTTCCATCATCATCAGCTCATTAAACGTCGCACCGAGGGGCACGAGCCTACCTGTGCCCGGATGTATAGGCACTAGTCGTTCACGTGGGCCCAGTGCGGATTGGCCGACTTCACGCACAACCTTTTAATCTCTTGGCAGGCGTGCGCAGCTTTCCTCTCGATGTTTTCCTTCACCGTAAGAGCGTCGGATACGAAGCAGGATTTGAACCTGCGCCCTCCCAGTTCATACCATTGAGCCACCGAAACTCAAAATAATAATAAATAAATATCTACTGACATACACACAGCAAACAAGTCCCAAACTAAGCATTTAATTATTTTTTTTTAATTTATTAATTAATTGTATTCTAATACCAAAATAATGTAATCACGATTGCCATTTTTAAAGCTCGGCTAAAAGTCCTCGGCTGGTCATAGTTGAAAATCAGCGGTTTGCTGTCGGCAAACCAAATGCTGAGCTGTGGCCATTTTGTATCGCTGCGACACACATGGCGCATATATTTGAAATGTGTTTTTTTTATATATAATGTATTGTGTAATATTTGTTTTTCATAATGTATTGTGTAATATTAGTTTCCTTTTGATTTTATTTGTATTAGTAACAACCATGTGCTTACTTAGTTTTCGATTGTGTGTCTGATACAAATAAAGAAATTATCTATCTATCTATTTAGCCTGTTATAAAGGAACTAAACATCGGATATACATACTTATTATACATAGAAAACACCCAGTCCAACACATACAGACATGTTTATTCATGCAAACAAATGTTTGTATTGCCCGGGGATCGAACCCGGCACCCTTGGTGTATGACCTGACGCCTCAACCATTACACCAAATGGGTCGTCAAAGCAAATAATAACAAAGCGGAAACAACTCCCAGATCAACTGATCGGAATAAAAGCACCTCGCGTTTGAGAGGTCTGAAAGTACTTAAGTGTAGGGTCAAACGCGATAACACAAGCCGCGGCGTGAGTCAGATGCGCGCGCGCCGCCATAACTCGACGCGACCGTCATTTTGCCGCAATATTTACGCGTACTCGCGACAATACAAACGTGCTATACCAATACATCAAACAACAGAACAACATATTTAATATAAAAAAAATATTAAAAAAAAAGAAAAGTGAAATGTGATTTTTTGAAAATGGAGCGACTATTACCGCTCTTGCTAGTCTTTACACCTTTTGCATCCGCAATTGAAGTAAGCAACACTACCGATCAGAATTTAACAGTTACATGTACGAAAGAAGATAGATATGATGATTTGGATATAAGAAATGTAACAGGGAAGTGGAGAGTGGTGGAACTGTATATGCATTTGAGTAATGAAGGTGTTCATTTGTATTCAAGTTGCCCTATCATAACTATTTGGGAAGAAGACGAGTTTCCCAGGTCAACGTATGGGGTATGTATCGATTTTAATTTATTTTAAGTGACAGGTACGTCTTGTAAATGAAGTTAACTTGTATAATAACATACATAACATGTATAAACACATAACCTGTAGTTTAAGTTGAATATAGTCGTAACATGGCTTAAAACGAAACATAGCAAAATAAGCACAACAATGTGATAAATAGCGACCTTTTTAAAGTTAATCACATATTAGTAAGAAAATATTTTATTTTCTATTTGATTATAACTCTGTACGCTTTTGAATATGATATTTTCTAAAAGAAACTTCCTGGGTTAAAATATTCGTATAATTGTTACAACTCATTGACTCTTTTCAAAACTCTTAATTTGTTTAACTACAACTTTTTTACGTCACTGCTACTATACTATATTCATTATGTTAGATTACCCACTTGTAAATAGACACTTAGGTATTTTCAATGCTATTTAAGTTATTTTTAATAATTTTATAGATACACAAATACAAACAAACAATCAGGCCACTTTCCCGTAGGGCCAATAAGTAAGAGACCACTTTTTTTCCACGAGCTATCCATACATTCTCCTCCTTACATCAAGAATCCTTTGTACCCGAGCTACCTGAGGGAGCGCTTTACATATCTTTCCTCGTCTGGACGTACACATCGTTCTTACTATAATTTGTCTCTAAAAATTCCTAAGAGTACTTCCAATATGTACAGCGATTCCTTTACAGTTGAGGCTGCGAGACTTTGGAACAAACTTCCTTGTGTTTTACGTGGGTGTCCAACTGTTGGTTCTTTTAAAAAGAAATTAAAAAAATCTGTTACGTAAAGTAGAATTGGGTGAGCTCTTGAATGTGTGATTTTCTTTTAAAGTTAAATTTGTTTAGTCATTTATTTCAGTATGTTGTTGGATTACACACATCATATATATTTTTATATGTAATTCGTATTGTATTGTAGTATGTTATATATTTGATTGTATTGTGTATATTTATTGGTATTTACGTAATATATATCATATATATTAGTATATTTATTTATATGTGTGTACATGTACTTATATGTATATCTTAATCTCATGTGTTAGTATTATGTTATTGTGCATGGTTGCTTTCGTCTACCGCTCTAACATTTTAGTTTTCTTTTATATTATTTGGTCTGCTGGAAGAAATCTCTTTTTAGAGATAAGCCTACCTGTACTTATTGTTCCTTTTTGTTACTTTTAAGTTGTCAACCTTTGTACGAAATAAATAAATAAATAAAACATTCTTGAATGGCTTCTACCACTCTCATTATTATTTTCATACATGATCTCCGGTTTCCGATAGGTACTTTAAAGGCTATTTCAAAGGAAATGTAGTTCAATAAGTTATTATACATATGAACAAAGTAACAATTTGCTTATTAACTTACATTAAGTACCAAACGGATCCTTGTAAAATATGACGTAAAATGGTGGCCGCGATCCCATTCACAAAATTTTATAAAACGTTTTTTTTTATGAATGTTGTTAAAAATGTATCATTCTAGAATCGAAATAAATGCTGTTATGTCTATTTTTCTATTACGTTTTTATAATAGTGCACTTTTTGAGACAAATTTGTTCATAAGTGAGTTCGCAGTCAAGTGATTATTAGAGAGCCCTTGTCCAGCTGTGGACAGGGTCTGTAGTATGAAAGTTTAAATTACGATTCAGATTAGAAAGGTTTTTGGCGTGTTTGTGCCCATAACGTACTTAGAGGATTTGTACCTATACATAAAGGTTGTCTGAAAAGGCAGATTCCTTCTGACGGAGGGCAAGGTAAGGTGTCAGTCGCCTGCTCAATTTTAGGATAGTAGTCTTTAACATAGTCTAGGTGTTCACGTTGGCGATTCCGCAATGCTCGAATGCCCGATGGGCCGACGACTTGCGAAAGGTCGCAGGTGGAGGCTGGATGAGGAAAGCGGTGGCCCGGTATATCTGGCGCAAAATAGGGGAGAACTTTGTCCAGCAGTTGGCTGTCACAGGTTCAAGAGAGAGAGTCTTTAATATCTCCTACTATCTACTATATGCGGGAAGGCCTATGCAGTACAGGGAGTTGAGACGCTTAAGAGTCATCATCATCAGCTCATGAAACGTCCCCAACGAGGGGCACGAGCCGGATAGGTATAGGGTGATTAGGCCTTAGTCGTCCACGCGGGCCCAGTGCGGATTGGACGACTTCACACACAACCTTCGAAACTCTTCGCAGGCGTGCATGATGGTTTCCTCACGATGTTTTCCTTCACCGTAAGAGCGTCGGATAATGTACATATATTTTCGAAAATTCGAAAACACATTGGTACGTGTCGGGATTTGAACCTCAGCCCTCCTTGTAGGAAGGCGACAGTCCACACCATTGAGCCACCAACGCTCTTGGTGATACGCTTGAGATTATGTATACGTAATTTTTAATAATTCTCTAGAACTTACTGAACTAAAATATCTTCAACAATTACAGTTCATATTGTACGACCTAGAGTCCGTGCGTAGTTGAGCAACCTACATATTGCTCTAAATGCGAATCTAGTTTGAAGATGCGACGCGTTGATATTTTAATTATTTCGCACGTAACTCAATGTTCAACCAATAAATATAAGACAGACAATAAAGGCAGACAATACCTATGTAAGTTGTCAAAAATGTTATGTTTAAAATACGCTGTCTATGAAATGAGAATATTAAATGTGAATGGGGTAAAAAGGCGGGATGCTTTTAATCTAATGATTTTAAATCTAAAGTAATTACAAACATAATTCAGACCAGTGGATAAGTATTAATCAATCAGTACCCTGAGTTATGTAACTCTTTTAGCACGAGGGTTCAGTTCGAGTCCCCCCGTGCTTCCAAAGGCACCTTATGCAGTTGGTCACGGCTTCTTTTTGAGGATGGCAGCTGGTTAACAACCGTTATGCTGCTCAATTTCCACGAATCCGTGTTGTATGGGAGATGTCCTTGCAGTTGTCGGATTTTGTAGGTTGTATTTGATACATATTGTTATCACATAAAAACAAGTACATTAATTGCATATACATTTAATAAACGATTCTGTGTGCATTACTCAGCACACCCTTACGCGCAGCACCAAAACTATTCTCAAGGTCTTTGTTGACCGATGGGGATCACCTCTACTCAAGATGGGTTGACTATCCACATGAATATAAATAAATAAAAATTGTTAATGTATTAACTAACATTAGGTTTGTAAGGAAATTGTTACTGACGTTTTATATGGGCTAGAAATAAATAATTGGATTGCATTGAAGCTCTACAAAAAAAAACGGAAAGAAAATAAGTAATCGAAAGAAAACGTCAACTATCATAGCGATCTGAATCATGGGGCACTTCCTATTAACTAAACAGCCTAAGTACATACCGTTAACCTAGACAAGTTCAAGGAGATAATGTAGGATTCAAAGGTTGAATATAATATTTGTGTAAAAAATTTCAAGCGTATAATTAGTTTGAACTATAAAAAAGGACATAAATATTCTACACCTCCTTAGGACAGAAGAGTTAAATAGGCAATATCTGGGATTAGAAGGCTATATATGAAATATCAACAAATCGGTCTAACCGTTCGTTCAAGAAAGAAACAAACAATAACACGAACTATCATTCTAAATTTTGATACCAGAAAATATTCGGTGGGCAAGTCTACTTTGGTAATTACCCATTTTGATTTCACATTACTGTGCTTACAACTGAGATAAAGAAAGACACACATAATTTATGCATTATACAATAGAGATATTGCAACTAATATATTTATTTATACTAGCGACCCGCCTCGGCTTTGCACGGGTGCAATGCTGATATTAAATACACTACAGAAAACTGTGAACGTTGTAAAAACATTATTTTGATAAAACTCGTAGGGTTCAGCTTGCGTTTGCAATGAAAGCGGAAAAATATCACATTACAAACCTTCAGTATTTTCACTATTAATAATGGATGTTATCATACATATATAAACCTTGCTCTTCAATCATTCTATCTATTAAAAAAAATGCATCTAAATTCGTTGCATAGGTTTAAAGATTTGAGCATACACAGGGATATAGGGACAGAGAAAGCGACTTTGTTTTATACTATGTAGTGATGTGATTGTCATCGCATTGGGCACAGAGCCCCCCCGTCACAGTTGGGCCCCATGTACGAGTGTTATCCGGTGTGCTTTGCTTCCTTTCGACGCACTTCCGTATCATTTATTATATTTTAACGACACGTTTTTTTATTCAATCAATCAGACCATACGATTACATTTTTTTATATAGTATAGGGGGCAAACGAGCAGACAGATCACCTGATGGAAAGTGAATATTGCCGCCCATGGACATTTGCAACACCAAAGGAGCTACAAGATGCGTTGCCGGCCTTTTAATTATTTTTTTACTTTTATTTATTAATAAGGACTAAATTCGCTTTATCTTTGAATTGGGTAACAGTGTTTTAGATACATGATCTGACTTATCATGTAGATAGAGTGAAATTAATGAACAATCCATGGTTTTATGTAAAGCTTTGCTTCCAAACTCAAAAGTTTCTATATTCAATTAAGTTCTTACAAGACACTTACCGGAAGAAGGCGTAAAAGCTGCCTCCATTTTTCGTGGTCCTTATCGCATCTTTCCGTGCTTTGGCTATCTGAAAAATATCTTTGGACAGCGTTGGGAATCATGAATAAAGTTCATTTTCTAATAAAATCGACGGCTCATTGCTTATATCTCTGCTGAAATGTAATAATTTGTCACGTCGATGGCGGATGTCCTTTTAAATAATACTGTGTTTGAGGTATAAAATAAGTAAATATAGATATTAATGCGGTAACTAATGTTACCAACAAATCATTCTGGATTTAGAAGTGACTATGCAGGGCCGAGCATATGTTGCAGTATTGATGGCTGAAGCAGACTTTTTTTGCTGCTCTAAAACACTGTATAATACTGTTAAACATTCTAGAATGATTATTCCTACAATCTACGAAGTCATCGGGGATTGTTTCTCTAATAAAATAGGGCCCTATTTCATCGCTTATGGTTCTCCCAAAAAAAGAATGACTAATACAAAATATGGCCGCAACTTTAATAGGCTAGATAGATTAACCTCTGATTGTCTGAGTCAAGCTCACGTGGGTCGAAGGTTTTGACACCGGGGTTAGTGAAATTACAACATCTCTTGGACAAACGTTAATTAATAAAATTGCTTTCGAAAGGTCACAATGAATTTCAATAATCTAGTCGTATTCAATGAATAACTTTGAACTTAGTCAATAATACGAGTACCTATTAAATTACTGTATTAATTGAGCATAGTTCAAAAGAGAATTCGTAGAAGTTTTACACGTTCAAAGTATGTTCAAATTACCAATATTAGTTCTTATTATAACATAATCTTTAAAAAATATAAAATATTAAAATCATTTAAGTTTTAGAAAATATTTCCAATTCCAGTTGTCACAAAGAGAAATTATTTGAAACATAAACCAACAACGAGCTATATATGAAAAACTAATTTTAATTGAGAAGAACTCACGACCAGGTACATAATATTACGTATTTTTAACCCCCGACGCAAAAAGAGGGGTGTATAACAGTTTGACGTGTCTGTGTCTGTGTGTCTGTCTGTCTGTGGCATCATAACTCCCGAACGCATGCAGTGATTTCAATTTAGTTTTTTTTTTAATTAAAGGTGACTTATGTGCGAGTGTTCTTAGACATGTTTGATGAAAATCGGTTGAGCCGTTTAAAAGTTGTGAGGAGTGAAAGTGGATAGAGTAACCGAATGACTGCAAATATACTTGGAATCAGCAACAATGTGACCTTTAGCCTATTTATAATAAGAAAAACTAGTAATTAATAAGTAAAATAGCGAACGAGCTTGACCTTAAATTGTAGTAAGTAAATTATAATATACTAAAATCTAACTTAACCTAACCTACCTATAAAAAATATAAAATAAAAATTAAATTAAAAATTTAAAAAACCCCCGACACAAGAACTTAAGTAATTTCCCTTTAAAAAGTAAAAAATAATATAAGAAACTTAATGTTAAAGTACCTAAGAATCTATTAATAATTCTAAAAAAAACGTCGCGTTGGGGGACTGAACTTGATATGAAAAATATCGTAGATAAGAAAGAAATAATTAGAAGCGGTCCCCCAACGCGAATGATACACTTAACAAAAATACCTACTCATGAATGAGTGAGTCATCTTTAAATCTTTCATTATAGTATTGAAAATTATAAATATTTTTTGTCGAAGAATAAAAATATTAATATTTTGGAAACAAAATAGATATTTTTTTTCTTTCTTTCTTTTTCTATTTCTTAAAGTAGGGCTGGTTTGCATTGAGGAGAGTTACCTCTTCTCTGAGGGATTTCTGATAAAACATGACGTGTTGGTTTGGGTGTTTCTATGTATAATATGTATTTACAAAAAAAAGTATGAGTATATTTATCCCTTGTTTAGTTCCCTTCATGCTTATCTTGGGGCTAGCTGGCGCTGTGTGAATGTCAGTGGATCGACAACCCATTTGGTGTAGCGGTTGAGACGTCGACTACTACACCAATGGTTCCGGGTTCGATCCCCGGGCAGTACAAACATTTGTGTGCATGAACATGTCTGTTAATATATGTGTCATCATCATCATCAGCTCATTAAACGTCCCCACCGAGGGGCACGAGCCTACCCGTATAGGGTGATTAGGCCTTAGTCGTCCACGCGGGCCCAGTGCGGATTGGACGATTCACACACAACCTTCGAATCTCTTCGCAGGCGTGCATGAAGGTTTCCTCACGATGTTTTCCTTCACCGTAAGAGCGTCGGATAACGTACATATATTTCCGAAAATTCGAAAATACATTGGTACGTGTCGGGATTTGAACCTCAGCCCTGCCGGTAGGAAGGCGACAGTCCACACCAATAAATAAATGTACGTGTATTTCCAAAAAAAATGTATATAAGTTTGTTTATCCGTTGTTTAGTCCCCATAATACAGGTTTCGCTTGGACTTGGGACTAGCGCTGTGTGAATGTCAGTGGATATTTATTTATTTATATAGAGTAACTACAAACGAGACGTGTCTTGGGTTTTAGTCTCTTACTCGTAATTGTGATCAGCAGAGCGTGGAATTGCTTATTGTCATAGGTCATTAGACAACGGGCACAGTGATCGTAGTGCTGCACTTGATTGGACCGATAAATTCATTGATAGGGCGTGGGTACAATAGACGTTATAGCCCTGTTAATTAATATACGCCAAAAACCTTTGTCCAGATGAAAAGTGGTCTGAGTAATAATAGATATTTGTATCCATCGAACAGCCTAAATTGTTCCAATGCGGGGCACAGGCTTTCCCATAAAGCATGGATATGGGGAAATTAGGTCGTAACCCACTAAAGCGGATTGGTGGCTGTTAATGGCTACTGTCCAAGGATGGAGTAGCCCAAACTAACGCCCTAGCTTCCGAAGTACGGTGGGATTTGTGATAATTTTTCGGTCACTGCTATATTTTCTATAATATGCATGATCGTCAACCGAACGCGTTAGCCAATACTCCATCGAAATATGGGTAACTTAATCTCTCTTATATAATTCGCTAGCCTATAGAATGGTGGTTGTTCCGGACTGAAAAAGAAAGAAATCGTCATTGACATAAGTGCTTAAGTAGAGCACTTATTTCAGAAGTTAACACCTACACTGACGTCTCACTACTCCAACTTACTTACCAGTAGACAGTTTACTGCATCTCTAACTCAGGCAATACTATAGTTATGGATATGTCGCAGCCATCCAATTGGATGCCTAGGTTCGTTAAGCGCCGGATCCAACTGTATGCCAAGGCCGATTATTGTTTGAACTAAAATCACTCAACGTTTAACATCTTGGCGTATTGAAAGTTAGTTCTTTAGAAATGACTGATCAAGGCTCACCTAAATGATTCAACTTAGTTCTTGCTTTTGTCCAGCAGCTCTAGTATTCACCAAAATAAATATGGCGCCAACAATGTTAACAGTGCATGTTGTGGTTTGATTATCTCTTGTTTTTGTTCAATTATAAGGAAAATTTAAATGTTCTATAGTCAAAATTATTATGAAACATGAAAGTGCCAAATAAAAGTAACTAAATTACTAATCAACGTTCAGCCATCTGGTTAAACGTTGCGGTCAACGACATGGCTAGAAGTCTTCTGCCATTTAATTGAATTCCGACGTTTAAACACGAGGGTCCTATTAGATAGCTAATTTAACAGATTAGCGAAGAATTAATATATTAAGGACTGAGAGCTAGCAAGAAAAGTAGACTTTGTTTGAAATATATTATGCTTTCAGTAATTTATAGGTCTGCCCCATCCTTTTGCCCAAACCCACCCATACCGTTATATATCAACCGGGTAATGAATTACCTAAGTAATTCAGCCTTTAAGGAAGTAAAATATTACAGTCCAAACATAACCAGGCGTGTCCTTCAGCGTCCAACAAATAAATTGAATAATGTCCGAGATCTGTGTGGATGACAAAAAAGTTAACAAAGCTGAATGAAGGTCGAGATATCTCGCGTATTACCTAGAGTTATTGAAAGGTCGAGATAACTTGTGACAATGGACTTACGATGCAAACATTATATGACTAATATTTGCATTTTTTATGCAAGTTCAAGGCTAAGGTTTCTCTTCCGTCGTTGGAAACCCAAGTAGGTTCAATTATACCTCACACGCCAGATCTAATTTCTCGAATACAGTCGCCCACATTTGTCGAGACTTAACTATATAAATACATCTAAATGAAAAGCTAGTATATGTAGTGAAATTATTGTAATATATGTTCTCATTTGTTTATCTCCCGCCTGCAGTACCATGAAAAGTATATAATGTTTGCACTATATGGTAGAGCATCTTTTTTTCATTTTCAGTAGGTTTTTTAGCAGTCTGGTTTTTGTATATTTTTCATAAAATAATAATAATCATAATTCACTGACATTTACACAGCGCCATCTAGCCCCATATTAAGCGACGAGCTTGTTGTTAGGGTACTAAATAGCTGATAAACATACTTATTCTTTTTTGTAAATACATACATATTATTTATAGAAAACATAGACTTATATTTAACATAATGTAACTAATATCTTCCAATTGTTTCAGCCGTCAACAGAGAACCAGCTGTTTCATGTGCAACACATCAATGCCCGGTTCCGGCAACAGTTCAGACACTTACGGCTTCTCTGGGACGAGGCTGGCAATACTATTGAATACGCTTTGTATTTTAAGAACGACTCTGCTGGCTATTGGCAAGTCTTCGATGGTCAAAATGGTATGGTTACCTTAGTGGTAGTTTACATTTGACATTCATAAGTAAGTCGGGGGCTCAATGGTGTGGACTGTTGCCCTCCTACCGAGAGGGCTGAGGTTCAAATCCCGCCACTTACAAATGTGTTTTCGAATTTTCGACAATATATGTACGTTTTCCGACGCTCTTACGGTGAAGGAAAACATCGTCAGGAAATCTGCGCACGCCTGCGAAGGATTCAAAGGTTGTGCGTGAAGTCGGCCAACTCACACTGGGCCTGCGTGGACGACTAAGGCCTAGTGACCCTATACGGGTAGGCTCGTGTCCCTCGGTGGGGACATTTTATGAGATGATGATGATTCATAAGTATTTTCATGGACATAATCTGAGTAAAGCCATTTTTTTAATTTTTCGAAGGTTCCGAAAGATTAGCCGAAACTTAAGTCTGTATTGTTGTGTTTCTTTTTCATTGTTTTCTCGCTAAGCATCGAGCGGTTATGCAACTCGCTTGTGGGAAGGCTTGCGCTCTGCAGTAGGTCGTTAAAGGGTGTTTGACGACAGAAAACGCTATATAGATCGAAACTAAGCGTGTTTCTTGAACTTTGGGATCCGGACAAGTAATAACTTTTTTCGTTACTATTAAATATAGACTTACTCATATAACTCAATTTATATTTTTCAACAGGAACGCTAACCAGCAGGTCCAGCTATCAGCAGTTTAGTGGGACAGTTCAAGTCCTGAAGGCTGTGCAAGACCACTTAGTCCTGAACTTCTGCCAAGAGGCGGGTCAAGGGCGACCTGCACAGCTGTACTCGGTGCTGTTCTCCCGAATACCGGGGACCCTGCCTCGGTGGGAAGTCGAGTCCATTCATACGATGCTGCAAAACAAAAAACTCTCTGTGGCTTCCCGAAGAATGGTTTGTGGGAACAGTGCAGGTAGACCATTCCAGAGTCTCATCTTTTCAGCTTTGACTGGAATCCTAGCTTTTGTTATTACTAAATCATAATGCAACAGGAATTTTAGTTACCAATGTGTGGTAGAGGTGGGAATCTAACGTAAAACTACATAGACATATTAACTTTAAACTAAAGCATTAAGTATCGTATTGTCCTATTTTGAACCTAAAACACAATAGATATACTCGATTAGATGCTCACAAGTCTACGGATAAGAAAATACTTCCTGATGTATTATATTAGGTAGACCGTTAATGAATATGCTTAATATGTTTTACATAGTTAAGATCAGTTCAGAATGGTACATCCGTTAGTTGAAATGCGTCAACATCTGAGCCAGTAATTTTGAAGTCATTACTTATTACCTAAATAAGTACTAGTTTCATTATAATCACTTGTCAGTCACAATTCTCATGGAAATTCCGGTAGAAATAGATATTGCGAATAATGGCAGCCCAGGGTATTATTACCTTATTCAAAGAAATGTTAATGAGTACTTTATTTTGGTGATATGAGTAATGCAATGAATGTCATATAAATTGTAGAGTGAGACTGTTTTGAAAACAAGTGCCTACTTGTTTCAATAATAATGTATTATTATCCTAATCTTAACATTTTTGACTCATAATGTTTGTTCTTAGGGGTATTTATACACTTTTCTTATTTTTATTTGTAAATTTATTCATGTTGCCAAAGATGCATATATTGTACCTTCTTTTAAGATATTTATTTATAAAAAAAGTTATTTCAGTTATCATTTAACTTATTTATTATAAATAAAAAATGAAAACAATCCTTTTTCTTTGATTGAATTTTATTAAACACTTCGGCTACAGAGATCCTAATTGACTTTTGGTCACAAGGTAGGCAGATACTAACCCAAAATACCTAGTCTGTTTGTATCACAGTCGGGGACCAGGTTTTAAATAAATAATCTTCGATGTTATAGTTACGCTCTGACTAGCAAAATATATGTCTTTTCGCAATTACCACAAAAAATATTGTAGACGTTCAGTAGTGGGCTAGTCAAGAATGTCCCCGACCTGACGGTCGTTGAAGCGTGCCGGAAGCCCTCCTGTTTTTTTGCGCTGGTGGAGACTAGGTGTTAAGGCTTATCTGGGCTTAAAGGCAAACTTTAAACTAGTATTTACTAGTACCTACCTTTAATCTAAGACTCGGTTCTGAGTCGTCTAGGTAGATACCGCCACAGTGCTAGATATCGTCCCGTGAAATAGAAGTGTTTTGCACTTCTGTGTTTCGGTATGAGGGCACTGAAGCTAGTAACATTACCGGGTATAAGAGACCTAACATCTGTTATATCGGGTGCGGGCGCAGTGCGGCATTGATGGATAATAATATATGTCATCATCAGTTTCAGTCTCAATCAATGCTCTCTCTCATGGTCAGGCGTATCACTTATCATCAGTCACTTATCAGACCGTCTTGTATACTTCGCAAAAAAAATGTATCACACAAAAAAAACAATGTTACTTGATGACATCCGAGGGAAACATTATAAGTATTTCTCCTCCTTTTGGTCATGACATTGGCCTGTATTAACAAAATTATACGTGTACTGCTACATAATATGGCTTCAACAGGGTCATCTGTCCAATCTCATTACAGCCGGATTCAAACAATTTATTGGTTTTAAGCGATAACGCGAGCCAAACGAAATGTCCGCTGCCCACGTGCGAGAAAAAATTGTGACAATTGTCTCTTTAGATGATTTTATTAAATATCACAAAGATACAATAATCGTTCAATTGGACGTGGCGGTCAGCAATTGCAAAATGGTGTTTGCGTCAGTCCAATCAAATTTAAACTTTGTCGCGATTGTGCAAAATACTGAAGTACTCATTAAGTAGTTTCTTGTTTATGTAACTTTTATGTAGGTATAAGTAACACTTAGTTGAGGGTTTTCAAACCGGTACTTGCCTGCAGTAGAAAACGCTAAAACCGTTATAATCTAAAAATACTTTAATAATTCTTGTGTTATGGCTTAGTTTTGGTGTGAGAAGTTCAGCCTTACATTGCGGGACTCAAGCCAAATATCTAACCCCATATTAAACAACTAATGAGGTTATTGCCTGTGTTATATACCTGAAATTCGAAAAATACGCCGAATAATGAACAATTTCCTACCAAGAACAAGAAGCTCATGATAAAAAGAACGTTTTAATGTGAATGAAGAGCATCTACTTAATTAAAACTTGTCATTGCGTATAGTTTCCAGGACGTCGCGACGTTCAGTTTTTAACCCATTGAACGCCGGGAATCCAGACACAATAGAAAATCTATAAAATATTTAAATGTAAAAGCAGCTTTAAGATGAGTGAGAACAGACCAATTTATTACATTTTTAAACAGCTCTGGCTCGTTTAATTAAATTGATAACGCAAAAGCACTCGAGTTAAGTAAAATATACTTAGGTTTCTATGCTTAAACAGAAATGTAAATTCAAATTATAAGAATTAATGGTGAACATAATGTTTTTAGAAATTTAAATCTCTCATTTGGCAGTCATAGGTAGTCCACACTAAACACTGTTCGTTGATCCAATAAGGTTTGCTACACTTCGGTGAAGCCCTGCATCTAATTTTAAACCAATCTACGCTGACAGAAAGTTCAAAATGGAATAAGTACCTACGGCTGAAGCCAAATGCCAGTTCAGTGGCCCAGTGACGTCACAAGGGAGTTAAAGGGGGGATTAGAGCGGTGGGTGTTTGGGTATACACAGGTGCCTCCATTATAATCGGATAATGGTGTGAGTTTGCTGACGTTCACATGTCTGACGTCATAGCTTTACATTGGAGGTAAAAAATGGGAACAATCAAATACGTAATTTTATTTAGATTATTAATAAATAGTTGACATTCACCCAACTTTCTGTGGTATATCGCAAAGCTCTGGCTCCAACTTGACAATCTGATGAGGGTCAGAATAAATCATATTGTCGTTATCATCGAATGTGAGGCCGAAGATATTTTTGATTTTGGCGATTTCGAGCAACTTATGTTTCTCCTTATCAGCAACGTAAACTTCGTTTTTCCCGCAGAAATGCGCTACGCCCTTCCTGTTCACTTCAAAAGCGCGGAAAACTGTAGGTCCCTTTATGTGTATTCGATGAGAACTGTTATTTTTTATCATAAATAACCACTTTTGTTGCTTATAAATGTATCACCCTCACCATCGATGACAAACTGGTATATTTTCTCATGAATCCGTTTCTCGATTTCCGTATGGTTCCCGCTATGATGAATGTGCAAACGTCTCGACGGGAAAGCGATGAAGAAAAGCTTTTCTTTATAGAATAAATCCCAAATGTCTTGCTTAGGAACTAACATTTCAGTTTTGCGATTCCCATTTAAATTTTGCGCGTAAATTCCATCACTGCCGCCCAAATAAATTATGTCTTCTTTATGATTGACTGCCGTAGCGAAACCGTTTTTTACTTCTCTTATAGGCACTGGCACCCGGCCTCCAGCTTCGGCGTATCCAATTTCGAAAGTACTTTCATTATGTAGACCAATGTTGTAACTGAAGAACAACATATCAGTTTTATTTTTCTTATAATAAGACAGTTGATATGGACGGTTCACACCATTAATCAAAACTTTTTCTTCATGCGATAAACCGTTCACTAAGATCCCTTCACATTTTTTTGCATTGATCTCAAATATAAAAGTTAACGAACAAATAATTAAAAATATAGGTTTTATTGTAGGCACGTCCATTTTCACGGACATCCAAAAGTACAATTTATCAGTGTTCATATTAATATGAAAACTAATGATGGAAATATTTTTCATATCAGCCCATATGGCGAGTTTCAAATTACACGGGTATTGTAAAACTAGTCAAGTATATATTTTTTACAATATTAGGCATTTATAACTCATATAACAGATAGGAACCTAATTCTAATCTGGAAAACATTTGCCATGCTTAGATAATTTTATCATATTCATTTTTGTTGTTGCGGTCGGTGCGTAGTAACGGTTCTTCTCATTTGCCTAGATACATACTATACTACGTACGATATTTTGTATCTATTGTTAGCAGTATCAGAATTGTTACTCCAATCATAAACAACTGGTACCAGGGTGGCAGAAACACGTGGATATGTCCAAACACGCTAGAGAAAGAAGTGCTCTTCCGACTCTTTCCCGCGCATAGAGGGTGCTTCCCTCTTTGATTTTTCCCATCCCTCCGGGTAGCCATCGTCCAATCCCAACTTAGCAAACACGTTCCTCCATTGATACTAAGGCCCCGTTCCAGAATAAGCCGTAATCAATAAAGTTTTATAGAACTTGTTTTCATGAATTTGCGTTTTTGATTTTCATATTAAAATTTTCATATACTTTTTCAACCGGTAAAAATAAATATTTTGAGTAATTTTTTTTTCTAAATTAAGAGTTGGCACCTATTGTATTATGATTTGTTGGTACCGCAGACGCTTCATCCATTCTGCAATCGGCGCCATTTTACGTTAGCGTCATCGCGTGAATGAATGTTTCATTCGATTGAGTAAAGAGACCCCTTAAGAAGTTAGGGGTAGATATTTAAAATGTTATCAGTGATAACTTATCGCATAGTATCGAAATCTCATGAGAATTATGAAAATGAGAAAATAAACTTATCTATAATACAAAAAAAGTTAATAGCTAGTAACTTATAAATTAATCTGAGTTTCATTGATTAAGAAATAATGAAAATATTTATATCCTCGTCAATCTCTTATTTATTATGTATCGCAAATACATATATTTGATTTGATTTATTTTATATCGAGGTAATTTGAGGCTTCATACTAAATTGTGTTTTATATGTCATCAATGCAGTACAAATACTTTAGTCGTAATGCTTAAATTGCGCTATAATATTAGTACAGATAACAAAATCTAGCTCTTCTTAAGACGTGGCAGTGGCTTCTAGGCAATAATTGTTGTCATTTTTTTTAACATTTTCACGGGAAATTCAATGTACCTACTTAAATGAAATAACCATACACTTGAACTTAAACGAGGATCTACTTTATTCACGCGTTCACTCTGTACGATGAACAGTTAACTACACCAGCGTCATGGTTTCCTGGTATCGTCGTATTCGCTATTGCTCGTAGAAAAGTGCGCCAGACGATTTTCGTTGCTACGATCGACGTTTAACGATGAACAAAACCAATAGGGAAAATCCGCTCATTTTCATATTCACCTTTTCAAAGTGGACAGTGGTCAAGGTAACTTGCGAAATCTCCATGACAACGTCGCAAAATCGTCAGCAGAGGTCGATTCAACTGGGAGAGCAGAAAGTGGAGGGAGTGAAACGGGCCGCGTCGCGGGTTGCTATAGTAACTGGGGTGCCTCTGTATTGGGGTGAGTGCCTTAGGGTGGGTAGAATGTGAGGGAGGGAAAGATACACCTCTACAATATTATTTTATCCTGGTACTCCGAACTGTTTGTGAAATATTTTTGCTATTCTGAAACGGCAGGGGCAGCGCTTTGAGTTAAGCGCAACTCGCAACATCGATGGTATCTATTGAGATTTGGGGCCTTTAAATGAGAAACAAGTTTATTGTAAGTGAGTATATTAAAACTTAAAGGAATAATCTTAAGATAAAAATTGAGAATAAAAATTTTAACATCATCTATAATCACGAATAAGTACATTAATTACACTTCACATGCTCCTGTTGAAGAGACGGTCACTGTCCCTCGGACGTATGTAACACCGTCTCTGCATTCACAGCCCTCCTGCAATTTAATATATTAGAATATTAAGAATATAATATTAGAAACTAGCAACTCACAATTGATTATAATATTATCAGTTTTATCAGTTAGTAAATATGTTGACTTATAGTTCAAATAAGATTATAATTTTAAAAAATAAGGATTTTATATTTGGACTAACATATAACTACAGATATGTTTAAATGTGTAAAGAAATTATATTAAAAAAGAAATGACGACGGCAAAGATTTCATATAATTTCAATAGGAGCTTCAGATTTATTTCTGAGCACAGTCAACATCCTAATGTAGGTAAATGTAATTTTGAGATACTAACAAATATATTCTCCAAAGCTGCTGCACAATTTTGATTTTGTTCATAGAACTGCACTTTTTGGAGGTTATGCTTGATTATTTCACCCGAAGACTTTTTACCCTCGTCACAGGCAAGGAGAATTGGCACCAGGCCTGTGTTATTCTTCTTCACCGCCAAGTGATCGGTGCTTAGATTCTCCATCACTTCCGGACTGCCGAATATTGCGTTATCCAAATAGGCAGTGTAGCTATCTTCAGATCTAAAAGAATGTAAAGAGGTTTTTATTTACGGGCATTTTTGTAGTATGATGTAGGTAATTTCGAAATTAATTAATAGGAATCGAGTGTAATAGAGAGCTTACTTGCGATAGTTATTATTGTTCATGTTTGCTCTGTGTATATCCTCATTTTTCTTATGCTCTTTTTCCAAATAGTTCTGATACAATGTGTTGTTAACAGTTTGTTTCGTCTTTTTAGACTTCCTCAACCGTATGTACATGTTCGTTATATACTGGAACTTCAGGAAGTAGAGTAATGCTTCTGCAACACTAACCGAACCGCTCTTATTTGCTTTATGATGAACACATAGTCGTGGTGGCGATGTACCGTAGTAACCTAGAAAAATAAACATATGTAGGCTTTTTAAATAAATTTCGAAACGCTTAGTCGACATCACTGGAGACCGAAGATCTGGCAGCTACCTCGGTCAAAGAATTAGTTTAGCAATTCAAAGGGGTAACGCTGCTAGTATTCTGGAACTTTGCCTAAAGGGAGTTATTTTAATTATTTTATTTAGTTATAATATTTCAGTTTAATGTTAGTGTTTTTATATTGTTAGTTTGTTAAGTTTCTAGTTAATTAAATATTTTAGGTAAAATAAGTTTCTTGCTTGTTCCCGAATGTTATGTCGTGGTTGGTGTATTCATTGCGTCATACTCTGGACATCAAACTACCACCTTAATAGTACCTACACATCAGCATTAATTGTAATGCGACCATTATTTAGGTCGTCTGTCTGCGTTGGTGATCATCCTACGCTCAGCTTGATAAACAGATTGTTATCAAAAATGATTTATTTGCCGATATAAATGTAACGTAATATTATAATATTTGTATGTTATGCCTATTAAAATTATTTGTAAACTGAAAACACTAACGAAAGAGCCTAAGCATCATAATTACAAAATAATATATAAAATTTCAGATAGGTACAAAAGTTTAAAAAGTTACGTATTGTAACAACGAAAATATTTCGGATTTGAATGACAAGAGGCTTTTACCCTTCGTCTTCTCGATACATTGTATCTTTTATATTAATACATTTAAATTTGTATAACACCTATTTACACTTTATGAAAAGAAACTGTCACTCTTGTTAAGGGTCAGATATTTTAGATATGTAATAGATAGTAAGATGTTATACTCGTATCATAAGTATTATATCTACTTCGGCTTGGTAAATGATGGATACATTAGACACGAGTAATTATTGGTTTTCTTATGAGAATACTTGGAGAAGACCGTGTGCCTAACATACGCTCGGTATGGTTGCGCCCTACTCATTATTAGTACCTACTCTAGTATTATCTCGCAATTAGGTATAGTTATTTTTTAAGCTGGGTTCCGGAGTGAAGTATTCTTAGACAGGCAGTCAAATAAGTAATTACTGTGACTTAACATTTAAAATTAGTACCAACTCATCCACAATTTTGCTTTAGTTCAGTCTGCACCCATTCCCGTTCATAAGTCATACGGTTCTTAATGCGCAGTCTTCCAGAAGGAATACAATCTCAGCTTACTGCTTACTTGATGACATAATATGGTCTTTTGTCGATGTTGGTATTTTGCATTAAATAGACCACATATCACTTATTTCTATTTGATCTATTTCACACTTGGCAGTGGAGTGGAGAGTTCTCATTCACGGCACTAAAGCCGGACGGGACTCATTCATGTCGTCTGCACTGCCAATTCTTTCATTAACATGAGTAACCAGCTCACTTGTTAGCCGATGATCCACTGTGCATGTATTAACACAAATGCATGCTTTATTTTACAATGCATTTACACTCACTGTATCAGTGACACTTTTTTATGTTATAAGTGTACAGGACGGTCAGGACGCTCGCCTGATGGTAAGTGATACGCCTGATTATAAGAGAGCTGTATTGAAGGTACGAATCCGGAAGCCTTAGTAGAGTAGATGAGTTCTTAACTATTATACCATATGGGTCATTAATGTTGCTATAATCGACAGTTTACTGTCAACAAGATTGTCTATAACCTACCATTTCTGGTATTGCACGAGCAAGGAGTCAGAAGCGGTGAGTTCTCCAGCCTGGTGTCTGGTGCACTGCGTGTCCGGCAGAAGTGTGTGCTGTTCCAAGTCGTGTCGGTATACGGGATGGACTGCGTGTGAGAGACAGAGTCTGCGTTGTCCCACTTTGTAGACTCGCGGAGAGAGAAAAACGTTAGCGTCACCACAGCCTGTTAAGAAGGAAGCAAAAATATAAGATCAATAGTAAAGGAGACTGTACCTGCCTGTTTAATAATTTCTTAAAACAGTATTACTAGGTGGTAGACTCGATACTGAGTCGTCTAGGTAGGTTCCACCGTAGTGCCAGATATCGTCCCGTGAAATAAGAGTGCTATGCACTTTTGTGTTTCGGCATGAACATGCTGCAGTGCCCTGCAGCTAGTGAAATTATCGGGTATTAGAAAACTAACATCTGTTGTCTCCGATGACGGGCGCAGTGCAGCATTGATGGAGAATAATAACGGTCTATCAGTTGTTGGTCTCCTTCAATGTCGCTGTGCCATGGTCAGGCGTATCACTTACTATCATGTGATCGTCTTGACCGTCCTGTAAACTTTAACATAAAAAATGGTTAGAAATTCTTATGGGCTGGGTGATTGAATTGAAAAACCTGGTGATTTATAAACTTTACTTACCATAGTGAAGCAAGCAGCAGCGCAAAGAGTGGCGCATAAAGGGAAACCATAACGCTGGGAGAATGCCCCGCCCAGTGCGGGCCCTAGGACCTCACCCAGGGAGTAACAGCACGACCAGACGCCAGCCACCGCACTGTATGTGGCTAAAGCCTCTGGACAACCACCTTCGTAACTGAAAAAGATAAAAAATGGTCTTTTCGTCATAAGGAACAATTGATTATTTCATCCACGTGTGTACCTTACATTTTGTTCTATTTCCATCATAGCATCTGTCTTTTTTAGGTTGTACAAGGTCGCAGATCTTCAAAGAGCTGATGATGAAAAGGTCGCAACTCGAACCTTGTATCAAAACAAGATCACCCTTACCAGCCTGTAGTTTACCCTTCAAAATTGAAAACTAGGCCCTGATGTCTACCTACTTGGGTGTCCCACCCACAACAGACAGCAAGATTGCCAAAGAAACCGGCTGCCCTATGTCGCACCGAAAGTGGAAATCATGTATGAAGCTTCATCATCATTGATTGTAGGTCTATGGTTTATGTAATAATTTATAAAAACACATGATGATTCTAGAAGTACTTGTTATTTTGAAATTAACTTCGGGGTTATCTTTTAATGTTCAAATTAAATAAAAACACATATACTAACATCGAGCTTGTTAAGACTCCTTGAAAGGTAGGCAGCAGCGTCAGTGCTACGGATATGCCCAATATTGAAAGTGCCACCAAATCCAGCCACAAGTCTCTGGAAAGAAAACGCAACATATATTTTTGAGTTGTGATAAAGGTTTTGATTCGCCATTGTAACAATTTGTTACTAATAACGCATACATAATTTATAACAAAATGATCTTATAAAGGTTTCAAGAATGATTTAAACTCCCTACCTCGGAAGTCCTGGAATGAATGGGCAGGGACCGAGGAGTAAAAGTCCCGCTGTCGATAGGAATAGTCCCCATACCATCATGCACCAATGATTATGTACCCTAAAAAGGAAAGGTGATAAGATAATACAAGAAACGAGTGATTTGGATTTTGGATTGCTCTGAGCAAACTCGTTCCATTTGAGATATCGTATGTTAAACCCGAAATAATTCAACCTTCGAGTACTACTTGAAGTTTGAACACTTGAGTCTTAAAAGGTAAATGATCCTAGATTTTATAATATATTCGATTGAAGAATCAATAGGTAGAAGAAGGGTCTGATTCTCTATAGGGTAACGAATGTATTGAACCCTTTAAATACCAGGAATCTAGAATCTAGTTACCTACTTAACGCCTTAAGATTTCATTGGCGTTGAAAGGGTTAAGTTAATTATTATACCTGTCAGCGACCCATCCCCAGATCGGGCTGAAGATACCGTAAAGACTTGAGAATAACAGGAAGATTAGGCCTATTTGTTCTGTAGAGAGGCTGAACTGGCGCAAATGGGGTTCCAACGTTGGATCCAGGAATGCCCACGTATTTGATACTACCACGATGACCAAGCCAGTGATTATAATAGATGGTATCTTGAACAGCCTCATTATTGATGCCGACTTCGATCCCACAGCATATTCTGTAAAAAAATGTATGGAATCATATTTTCATGTTATGTTAGTATTCTAGCTAGGTAAAATTTATTTCAACTTCGGAATGGGAAATGTTTTGTCATTGAAGGTGATATACATAGTCTTCAAAATTTTTACCTGCTGTGTTCTGACAGACGCCTCAAAGAAACATAATATAAACATGTTTTATTAAGATATTAGTTTAGTATGTAATATAAACACATTGAAACACAACACTCAATTCACGTTCAAATTAATACTTTACCTTGGCAATCGGTAAGCAAGAAGAAATTAATTGGCACTGTCAACACCATCACAACGCCCAAAGTGTAGAATGGTAAGCCAAATCCCCCGATCTACCTGAAACATAAAAACAAGTTGACATAGTTTGATGATAGATACTTTAGTAATATATCGCTTGGGCAAATCTTTGATTCTTTAGATTAGGATTGGGCGAGTGAAATCCCTTACAAAAAACCAAGCTTTAAAAAAAGTGAGAATTTTTTTTTTTGTTACAGGGCGACTAGTAAGGTACGCCCACTACTACAGATGTTGGAGCTCTGTTACCGACTCCACTGTGCTTCGTATCGAAACACAGAAGTGCTTCATGGGACGATTTCGCGATATAACTGCGGTGGTTACTTTCCCGGACGACTGCAGTATCAAACCTTCTAACATTATTATATTTGATTTATTAATATAAAAGTAACCTAAGGAAGGTTGCGGGTACCCACTGGATGCAGATAGCTTCCGACAGGTCGGCGTGGAAGTTATTGGGGGAGGCTTATGTTCAGCAGTGGAATGATGATGATGATGAATATAATAGTCGAAATAAAGAAAAATAGCCATTTACCAGAAACCCACACAGAATATTTGATTATATAAAGGAACAAGTAGTAAGCAACATATCGAACATAAATATTTGAGTAAATGACCAACTTGTACGCACCGAGTAGAGCATACCGCCGATGGCTGGCCCGACCGACATTCCGAGGCCCACGAAAGTCTCCAGGATACCAAGCACAGACCCTATGCTGTCGGGGAAGGCGTTCACGACGAACACGTAGCTGGCGGTGGAATAAGCGCTGGCGCCAAGCGCCTCCAGCCCACGGACTAGGAAACACAGCCATGTGAATGTGCTGTTGTCTTGTATGAGTGATAAGGTCCTGAAAAGGTATGAAGAATACATTTTGACGTGGGATGTCTCAGCCTTTGGAGTCAAGTATTCCATTGGGCTTATTCTTCTTCATGCCATTAGCTGAGTGGCAAACATTTTGGTAGCTTTCAATGAGTTATTTTTATTATTTTAAGGACTATATTGTACTACAATATGCACCAAACATTTTTTTTATTTTTTAATGGATATTTCATATTTGACCTTGAGAACTCATGCTAAATACTTAAAAATTCACAGACTTACACAGTTGCTTTCTAGTATTATAATTAAGGAAGGAGCTTAATTCATGATGATGATGAATTATGCATTTACATTTAGACCTTGACGCTTAATTAACAGAGTCAAAAATCAAAAGCACGAGCACACTACTAAGTCATTATGACGAGCGACGTGATTATGAATGGAAATTCTGCAACTCGCACGATGGGCAGAACTTTTCCGCGGACGCTTTTTGAGTGAGATTGTGCATGTATTTAGTTTATTATTTAACTATGTTTGGAGTGTACGATAAGCCCAATCCCACCCAGGAATCGGCATTGGGCCCGAGTGGTACGAAACAACCTTCACAGCCTAGCTACGCGGGATAGCCTGTGCTCTGCAGTAAAATGTTATAAACTAGTTGATTGTCCAGCATTAGACGTAATGGCTTCCTCTTTCAGTAAACTTCATGAATCGTGTTGTATTAAAAGCATTTCCTTTAAATACTCGTACTTACCCAAATAAAACATTGCAAGTGCCTGCTACGAACATTCCCATTATAAACATGAACTTCGCACCCATTAATGGTAACTGAAATGTATACAAATTCAATGGTTAATAAAGTAAATATTCCCATTTTTACTTAGGGAGACCGCCTAGGTAGAGCGCCTTCTGCGTGGGGTACTCTTATCTCACCTATTTCTAAAGTCATAACAGGGCTCATCACCATCATCCTTACAGCCTAAAATATCCAACGCTGAACGAAGGCCCCCCTAATGACTTACAAAGTGTACATGACACGGACGCTCACCTGATTGTAAGTGATACGCCTGACGCCAGGGCGGCATTGATTGGGACCATCAACTGGTAAACTGTTATTATTCTCCATCAATGCCGCACCGCGCCCGACACCCGAGACAACAGATGTTAGGTCTCTTATACCTACCCGATAATTTTACTAGCTTTACGACAGCGATAATTGTAGATTACCGGTGTCGTAAATTAGTGGCATTAAAAAGGAATATGTTTCGGGCTGAAGGGTGAACGAAACAGTCAATGAAATCAATGTTCACAGTTGGCGAATAGTTCTTTAGTGAAACATTCTTTGGGCTTAAAAAACGTAAACACATTGTGAATAAAAAAAAAATGGGCTGAAAAGCATTCTGTTGGTCAAACGTTCACTGGCGGACCGTGCAGTAGGCGAATAGTTCATTGGTTGAACGTTATTTAATGTGGATGAACCCTTCATGGAACAAACGTTGTTGCGACCGTTCATGGAACCGTTTCAGACTTGAAATAGACATATATATTGAGATAGCGTCGGTGACTCAATGATGTGGACTGTAGCCTTCCTACCGGAAGGACGCAGGATTAAATCCGGCCACGTTCCAATGTGTTTTCGAATTTTCAAAATTAATATCCGACGCTCTTACGGTGAAGGAAAACATCGTGAAGAAACCTGCAGGATTCACGCACAACCTTTGAACTTCTTCAAAGGTTGCGCGTGAAGTCGGCCAATCCGCACTGGGCGCGCGTGGACGATTAAGGCCTATTACACCCATTACGGGTTGGCTCGTGCCCCTCGGTGTGGACGTTTAATGAGCTGATGATGATTCTTTACTTTAAAATACTCTCGTCTTATTCGATAACGTGCCTGGTTCCCTGGTGGCTTAGTGGTAAGAACACTTTTTAGAAAAAAAATGTTTTGGGTCCTAAATGAGGGCTAGGGCTCAACAGTTCTCTGGAAAGAAATGATCTAGATACGTCTGAGTTGGCATTTAAAAGCTTGCAATATTCAATCCTATCTATATCAAAGCAGAAGAGACAATAAACTGGGACATTATACTAAAAATTACAATGACTGATACATGAATAATGACGTATGTAAATAAGCTTTATTAGTTTATTGATTCAGTGTTAATTACACATCCCAGATAATGGAAGTCGTAACGTTTCTTCTGTACTATTCCAATGAATCATTTTGAGTGTGTGCATATAAAATAGTTATTACAAATGACGTGCTTATATTTTACGGATAAATAAGTCTATCTCATGGAAAATTCTAAAAAAGGTAATTATTCCATCAACGGTATTTCCAATTTATTTATCAAATATTCGAAAGCAGCATCAAATATGGTAAATATTTGATGCTGCGATCGAATACTTCTCACATTTTTCCGTAAATTAGTTATTTAAGGGTCAATCTAGTGATTGTAGTGTGGTAACTAGTCAGTTCGGTTGACGATCGTGCATGTCAAGCAACTATCGCAATGGTGTTTCATTTAATGGGTGACCAAAATAGTATCCTCAGGAACAAAAAGACAATATTTTCCATGCTTCGGAAGTCTCGTCAAACCGTTGTTTCTAAGTTCTAAGGTTGGCAATCGTTAACACCCTACAAGTCAATGCGACTTGCGTGGTGATATAATTCGGGAGTCCCACAAGCCGTTGTTCCTAAGTTCTACTTTAGAATCGCAGTAGTCATCATCATCTTCAGCTGATTATACATCGCTACCGAGAGGGGCACGAGCCTACCGTATAGGGTGTATAGACCTTAGTCGTCCATGTGAGTCCAATGCGGATTGGCTGACTTCCGTACAACCTTTGAATCTCTGCGTAAGAGTCGGATGTCGTACTATATATTTTCGAAAATTCGTAAAAACATTGGAACATGGCGGGATTCGTACCTCCACCCTTCAGATCGGAAGGCAACAGTCCAAGAGCCACCGACACTCCTCGATCGCAGTGGTAACACCCCCTTAACCCACAAATTTTGGTTTATGAAATTTTTCTCATAGCTGTGCTATATGGGTAACTCTGTGCTCTGAAGTGGGGCTGATTGATTAAGATATTTGTTTAGTATGTATGGTGTCAATTTGTTGTAGGTAGCTAGTACCTACGCACAGTAGGAACCTAGCACCTACGAGAGAGGAGCGGGTTAAGTTAAGTAAGTTAAGGCATGGGTGACATGAGCCTTAACATACGGCCGGGCGGTCCAAGGCCCCGCGCCTCGAAGGCTCGCAAACGCAAATATAGATATAATTACTCATCTAGTCTAGCAATAAATACTTTTAAACCGGCTAGCAAGAATCTGGCAATACCAACCTGTAAATACCACATTAGTTTCGAGACAATAATGTTAAATAATGTACAATGACAAGTTTGCATTTTTATAAATAAAAATTTGAGTATTTTTCATCGTCATTTTTCGTTAACCACCAGGAAGCCTCGCAAAATGGGTTGCCAGTTTCCCACATCAAATTTAGGCCTTGCCCCGCCACTGCCTAAGCATTGCCGAAAAATAAGTACGAATAAAAATACTTACGAATTTCCCAAAAAGGGGTGACGTCAGGAACATGACGATCGCATAGAAGCTGAACACGATCCCGCACATTGTGTCCGAGAGTCCTTTTGCAGCCGCTTCTCGTGGGAAGAAAGGCGCCATCACGCTCATGGAGCAGAAGCTCATGAAGTCTACCAGAGCTAGGGATGCCAGAGTCAGCCGCTGACGTCTTGACAAGAACCGCAGCGCGCCGGGCCTTGGCCTTGTTTGTGTTCGTACTAATCTAAAGAAATTTAAGGGAAACATGAAAATGAAATTGGGTAATGGAAACAGTCAGCTTCTACACTAAAGGTTTCGGTTACGATCTAGAAATCTATCTAGCTATTTCTGAGATAACTGACTTTTCAACCACGTTATTCACCAAATCGATCAACATTATCAAATGATATTTCAAATTATTGCGGTCCGCAGTTGGGCACATCCAATTAATGAATCATTATTTTTATTTTGCATAGGTAACTGCATTTACGTGTGATTAATTATAGAACTACACGCGTCAACTTTTGTGTAGGTAGGTATGAAACAATAAAATACACAAGTGATAATAAATTAGGTAGGTACAGACTTTATCAGATGTTGCAAATTACCTACAACTAAATAGACACATATTTTATCTTATCTCATTGATTAAAATGCAAGTCAGTGAGTAGATTTGTAGGGAACTCACAGTAAGAAAATGTTGTAAGCTGATTAACTTAATTAAGATAACGAGAGATAAAGAATTCAATTAATATTAGATCAGCTCTTTTTACATAAATTGATCAACTGGATTGGTGACAAAAAATACACAAAGCCTTTTCCCTAAATACTAGGTATTTATTGACTAACAGGGTTCAAAAAGAAAAAAAATAAAACGCTAGAACTATGTCATGAAATTAACTATTGTTAAAAGCTCCGTTCTTACATTTCAGGATATCACACGAGAAATATATTAGGTACCTACATATTTTTAAGAAGTTATCCATATTTTTATAAATTCAAAATATAGCCCCCTTCTCCGCAATTCAAGTACTTATGGGTATAATTTAGATACTAATTTATGTACCGTAAGTTAATAAAGATATTGTTGGAAACAAGAAACATTTTAAAATTACATAGCTATGAACCGAATTAACTTCCATTTTTGAAGTTTTTTGTTTTTTTTTTATTAATTTCAATTTCACCATACTAAGACGTTAGTACCTATACTTTTAGGGACTATGTGTTAATTAATCCATGCGATATTTTAGAACTATCCTACTTCCTAAATCAGTTCTCGTTCTCATATTTGTAACTGAGAAACAAAAACCCAAACTGAGAATAATGCACAGAGTGACTTTCAGTACGCATTCTTTATGTGGCCAAGGGGCAAGTACCCTGGCCCTGCCAATAGGTCCCTCCTTAGTTAAAAAAAACGGTCGCCCTACTGTTTTCTTTTATATTAATTACGTAAGGACTATTGAAAGTTATTTATACGAGTACATAAGATTACTGAAGACAGCCCTACCCGGATTTGAACCCATCTAAACACCACTAGGCGAACTAGATTGCAGAGCCATAAATAGGTTTTCTCGCAGCCTATGCGAGCTTGTACAACTGCCCTAGGCGAGATGTTACTTCTACAACATATTTTAGTGGTCACTTGGCTTGTTATATAATTCACTGCGACTCACCCACTATAACTTAAACGAAAGTCCAATAGTGCAAATGGGTTGACCATCCTAACGTGCTCTTAGAGTAATGAGCGCTATGTTTTTCTCTAATTGAACTGACGCTAATGCTATGTCCTATGAATTAGAATCGAGTACCAGGGGTGCAGTGGGGCCAGGAAATTATCAGCAGCATTTAGGAACAAATGAAAAAAGAAAGAACATTTCTTAGTCTGCTTAGGCTGGATAGCCAAACTGGTCTAACCGCCCCTTCCTAGTACATGTCCTGTCCCTTGGCATTGCCGCCCTATTTATGGCATAACTCCATAGCCTAGCCTAGTAAAAAGTCACTTTTTTTACAAGAATTGTGCATATTTGATAAGTGCATAGTTGTACAGTTCTCGAGTTAGTATTGCAATGCACTGGCCTTATCATAACAATAACACTTCAACGGAATTACATCAGCACGTGTAGATGTAGCAAGCAACACACTATGTAGGTATATTTTATAGTGTAATTGTATTGTCCAACAATTCAATTTTACAGAATATAATTGAATAGAACTGTGGGTCTACCGCCTTCTCTTAGAACATTATTACAATAATAATACTTCGCCTTTTCTCATACAAAAATGCTGACATAAAACAGAATTACTATAATACTGTTTAAAGAGATAGCGGTCAACCTTAGCTGTACCTATTCATACTCTGATAAATGTATGTAGGAACCTATGTAGCTAGTACCTACCTACATTTATCAGAGTAGGTAGGTAGGTATTCACTATAACACATGGAAAATACTCGCGCACAGACACAAAAATAATTGACTATTGTAGGGTGCATCATAGGTTTCATATTTATATAGGTAATCTATGGCCTTAGTCGTCCACGCGGACCGTTGGCCGACTACACGCACAACTTTTGAATATCTTAGTAGGCGCAGGTTTCCTCACGATGTTTTCCTTCACGTAAGAGCGTCGGATAAGCGTCTATATAATTTCGAAATTTAATATACGGTGTGTGGAGGTATTTGAACCTGCACCATCCAGATCGAAAGGCAACAGCTTACACAATTAAGCCACCGACGCTGAATTTATTAATGAGTAACTTATCAAAATTGGTGTGGTAATGAACTTAAGATTACGCGTAGCGTTACTTAGTTGAATGAAATCTGTCACTTGTGCGGAGTTCACTGTACCTAGATTCTATAAACAACGAACTCAACTATGAGTAAACAGGTAGATACTTACCTACCCAACTTTCCTGTTTAAATTATGATAGTGAATCGTGCTAGATAGATATAAGTATCTTGTTCTATCAACTAACCGTTCCCGCAATATTCTTATTTCTGAACTGACGTCGTCCGGAGGTAAGCCTGACCAAGAGTGGGCGCGTCGCAATCTCCTCGAATCCGGCAAAGAGTTGCGACCGCCCCAGGTCGCTGCGAGCTCTTCCACCTGTGTCGACGTCTTCATCATTCTAGCATCGAACACTATAGTCTCACTAAACTTCCCACCTTCACCACTATCCGACCCCGACTTCGCGTTCAAATCACTACGAGTCCTATTCCTCAACAGTTTGGTGGTCTCATCACAATCGTCTATGTCCATCGACCACTGTACTGTCACTTCAACAATAACCGATCGTAAACAACGCCGATACCGCGTGTCAACAGTCCGTCCGATCGAATGAGAGAACCACTCCGCATATCAATCAGTATCTTATCGTTGTAGGTTTTTTTTTAATAGGAAAGAGAGCACTTGTCAATATGTAGGGTGGGTATGGTGCGGCATGTGTGCTCGCGATAAGGTAGATCTGTATTTATCGTGTGGGTAACCTAAAATATAGAAATTATTTTAACCGTCCGTTTAATTTTTATAGAGGTCAACGGTGTTCTAGAAGGGCTTCGTTGATAATGTATTTAGGTAAATTAAATATTTACTCACTCACGCTCTAGTCTTGCAGTAATTTATTTCATAAGATTCGGCGGTTCTTGTATAAGCAAAGGTATTGTGATATTTAAATAGGCAAAGTTATTCTCTATATTATAGATAATTATATAAAACCCAGTATGAAATAAAGGGCAGTATATTCTTAATGATCTGATTGTTAGAAGTTTCAGAATTAAGTTTAGGTAACTTTTAAATACTTTATAAAAAAAGTATTAATATAAACTACCTTTTTACAAATAAAAAGTAGGCATGTCTTTTTGTAAATCTTTATTAAACGCATATAATATATAATTTTTATTTGACATTTCAACAATCTCCGTAAAAAAGTATATTTGGAAATTTGTTCACTCGGAAAAACTAAGTATCTACCTGCATACTGAATGCAGAAAAAATAAGGAACGGTTGCAATTTCTACAAAAATATTTTAGTTTTTCAGAGCAAACAATTTTCATTTTTCCTTTTTGATATCATATATTATATTTGACTTTTATTGTTATACAATATCGTCAATGCATTACTAGAGATGAAGGAAAATCTTGAGCTTGTTAACAACAAATACTTCTATACTTATTACAAACGTAAAAAACTTAATTAACTAATTAAATTTGAAATGCAAATTATGCCACTAATTGAATTTAGTTGGCAAAGAAGTAAATATATTAATGTGAGAGTATATACCTATAACATAGTTATTTGAAACAAGTTACCTAGATATATATAGGACTTTAAATTAATGAATTGCTGTCAATGATTTACACGCAAGTTTATATTCTATTTTTAGCAATGAAGAAAACATAGATACATTCCTATATTTAAATACAAGTAATATTTCTGGATGGACTTTATGCCTTTGCTATGATATACTTAATGTTTAATGAAATTATTAGAAATTAACTTGAAAAAGTATACTTAACAAACTAAACTTTACAAACACATATATAAAAATAACAAATCATTACAAATAAAGGACATAAAATAATATGACGTAACCTTTTTAAGGTTAAAATTAGTGGTTTTAAAAAAAGAAACATCTAAAATTTTGATTCAGGACCGATTTTAATTTAATAACATGACTATGTATAGTCGTTAACTTTATCGAGTTTTGAATAATGCCGCATACATTTAATTGGCAACCTTACTGATATGACGACATTAGTATAACTATACATTTCAAATTGATATCATATTTGTTAAATTTTGCACAAAAGTCAGTGTTCTCCTTTAGTTACATCATGAATTAGGTAATATTAGCTATTTGTTTCTTGTCAAATAGAGAACACCAAGTAATTATAAAATTTAAAAAATATACGAATGGAGTCCAATAGCTCAAGCTCCATTATTTGCAAATGTTATATTTATTATATAAACTAGCAATCAACAATATAGCCAACCGGCTGACAAGTTATCCAGTGACCCTGAAAAATGCACCATAGGCCATTACTAACATGTGACGTAGTCACAGTATTTGACTGCTACTGTCTTTCAACCCGATAAACGGGTTTACAATTATGGCGTAATGATTACGAAAAAAAATGCGTTAATTGTTGTATGAAAATAAAATTCAGCTTTTAAGAACAATATTGTATAATCCTTTCATATTCTTTAGTGAAAAAATAATAATTGTACAAATACCTCATTATTTAGCAATAAAGCGTAACTGCTCGATAGAAGTAATTAATACATTAAATATTATTTAAGCAATCCATGGTAACACATGTATGTGTTTGTTCTTCTTTTAATGATGTTAACATATTGCTATGCTATTACTGTAAATAGTTATTTTTACTATCTACAATTAACAAATTTACAGTCTATATATAGTACTGCGAAAGGTCGCTGGTGAGGCTGGATGAGAAAAGCGGAGGACCGGGATTATTGGCGCAAATGGGAGAAGCCCATGTCCAGCAGTGGACTGCGATACGTTGATAGAAGGAGATAGAGATGTCTCATCAATTCATCATCAGCTCATAAACGTCCCCACCGAGGGCACGAGCCTACCCTATAGGGTGATTAGGCCTTAGTCGTCCACGCGGCCCAGAGCGGATTGGACATTCACACACAAACCTTCGAATCTCTTCGCAGGCGTGCTGAAGGTTTCCTCACGATGTTTTCCTTCACCGTAAGAGCGTCGGATAACTACATATATTTCCGAAAATTCGAAATACATTGGTACGTGTCGGGATTGAACCTCAGCCTTTCGGTGAAGGCGACAGTCCACACCACTGAGCCACCGACGCTCTATATAGAGATGTATTTACTACAAAATGAATTTCTTGAAGTTTAGTGCACAAAAGCCAGAAAAGAGTTATTTGAGTGTTTTAAACAAATAGATAACCTATGCAACAAATAATTATAAATTAATGTTCCATTATCTATCACTAGCATGAAGCTATGTTATTTCTGGATGACAGATGAAAAAAATTATTCACTTAAATCAATTCATCCATTGCTTTTCTTTATTATTTGGCTATTATATTATAATATTTTGCTAGATCGTAAACGATGAGTACTTAGGTAATCTAAATAGAAGACATGTTCACTTACACATAAATACTAGGGTCATTTTATAGTATTACTTTTAGTAATCATAACTGAAGCTTGGCTAGCTCCTGCCTTAAGGCCACCTCGTTAGCTATCTTCTGTTGTTGGTTCAACTCGAGTGGTTTGCCGGACGCCTTTTGCTGTTTTAGCTTTTCTATGTCACTCAGTTTCTAGAACAAACATATTTAGGATTAATCTGACGACCCATCTTGTGTAAGTGGTTGAGATGTCGGCTCTAACACCAAGGGTTCCGGGTGCAATCCCCGGGCAGTACAAACATTTGTGTGCTGAACATGTCGTTTGTATTGGTCTGGTGTTCTATATTTAATATGTATGTATTTACAAAAGAATAATAATGTATGTTTATCGTGTTTAGTATCCTATTACAGCTATGCTTAATTTGAGCTAGATGGCGCTGTGTGAATGTCAGTGGATATTTATTTATATTTATTAACAGTACTGATTTTCTAAGATATGGTGTAATGGTTGAGACGTCTTATTTTCCTCAGGGTGCATATGCATTACCTTATTCAGATTCTTAATCTTCTTATCTTTTTCCGGATCACCAGTGGATACGAGGCGGGCGGCGATGGGCGAGGTGGGTGCGCGGGTACAGGGACTCGTCCCCTTCATTTTCTCTTCGTCTTACGGGCCTGCGGCTTCGCGTTTTGCTTTCTGCTTTAACGCTTGCTTAGAAGGCGCAGCTGTGAAATAATACATATAATTATGATCGTTCTAGGGTTCTCATGTTGACAACATTATATGGTGATGTTGTCTCGGTTGTATGTAAAGTCGTCAATCTTAGGTTGGTCGTTGTTAATATCCACCAATCACTGGGTCCGCTTAGTTGAATACAGCCCAATCAGTTCCCTAAACATATGTTAGGCTACCAAGCCATTAGCCGAGATTAGAGTCCCACTCTGGGACGCCCTTAGCTCGTAATGTAAATTTTAAGGCTGAGAGCCATCTGCGCTCGCCAATTGCCCAGTGAAGCTGTAAAGGCCGTCTGCGGCCAACGGAGTAGTCAGTAAGAAAAAAAACAGCCAATCTCGCGATCTCCATGCTGTGTGCAAAAACCTTGTGCTTTTGCAGTGGGAGGTAATAGAGAAGGAACATCTGAATTATTCCACAGTCTACTTACCACTAGCAGATTCCCCAGGTCTATGCGGCTTCTCATGCTCATGCAGAGTGAATGTGGACGGCTTATTTCTCGCCCCTGGAGGACGGTACGCGCCCGTTGGTTTTGGCGTGGTGTCCTCGATCGCTTTAGGAGCACTCCTCGATAGCTCGCTCTTAGGGAATGAGCCCGGCTGCCAGGCTACAGCGAGAAGGTTTTCCTTGTCTTGGCAAGACCTCTTGTGCATGAGGGCACCGGTGTAATGCCAGATTTTGTATCTGATGGTAGAAGAACATTTTTAATAGTTTTACGCTATTTTAATACTTTGAATGCTAATAAACCTTTATCATTAGCTTATTCCGGCTTCCTACACTATTTTTGGGGACATGTCATAATATTTGTTGCGTTTTTCTAAGATAAGTAACCTCAAAAACTTACCCATTGCCAACAGTAAGCCTAGGGTACGTGGTAGCGGTGACAAAAGTCTCCCCACGAGGGTCCCACTGCAAGCTGGTGGTGTCTGGGGCGGCGCATGACCCAATCTTCTTGTAACCGCGCATGTCCCACACTTCGATACTGCCAGTGGCTATGTTACCAAAGCCACCTAACAGGACATGTGTGCACGAGTTAAGAACTAATATATATATAAGTCATTTCCCGTCGTTTGTCCGCGATGGAGCCCTAAACTACTGAACCAAGCATTATCAAATTTTGTAAACAACTGTATTTTGATCCAACTTGGAAGTTGGGTGATTCTTTTATCAGATAATGATATTTTTTTTATATTAACTCTTCATATAAAAACCATATAATAAATAATAATAATAAATATCCACTGACATTCACACACGACATCTAGTCCCCAAGTTAAGCCTGTATTATGGGTACTAAAAACGGATAAACGTACTTTATACATTTTTTTTGTAAATACATACATATTATACATAGTAAACACCCAGACCATTACAAACATACATGTTCATGCACACAAAGGTTGTACTGCCGGGGATAGAACCCGGAACCCTTGGTGTTGCAGTCGATGTCGCAAACGCATCACCAAATGGGTCGTCAATAATCTAATTGTATGCCAGGAATCCAGACAATCGAAAATCTATTGTTTCCGACTACGAGAAATGTCTTTAGCGTTCAAAGGTATCAATAAGATACCTCATAGTGATGAAAACGTAAGTTGATATGACAACTTTAGAAGAAAGTGCATGTTTCAAAATGTGAGCGTGCATGAGAATTGAGTGCAAACATATGCTTAGTGAAATTACTGGGTATAAGAGACGTAACATCTGTAGTCTCGGGTGACGAGCGCAGTGCGACATTGATGGAGGCTAGAAACTGACTATCAGTTGTTGGTCTCAATCAATGCCGCTCTGTCATGGTCAGGCGTATCACTTACCATCAGGTGAGCGACCTGACCGTCCTGTACACTTAAAAAATAAAAAACGTGTGAGTGTGCGCTATTTGGTGTCAGCCCTCTGTAAATATATGTAGATATTAAATTATTTCACCGAGAATGACAATCTTTCCAACTAAGGACGCTGCGAATAACTACTGTCCAATTAACCAATTCTTTTGCCCCATGCGCGGAGCACTAACATAATATTATAATAATTAAATTACAAAATAATCTTAACTAAAAAGAGTACGGACCATGAGTCTGTAGATGTAATTTTATTAATAAAAAAAACTACTGTGACATCACTTTGTCGTATATTATTAAAAGGATATAATTCCCTTCCGGCGGGAAGTATATGGAGTTCCACGAGCCGGTTCCGAACTCGAACAGCGGGTCGCAGTTCGCATTGAAGAGTGTCGCTTTGGCGGGCGCGTGTCCATACACTGCCACCCACTCGTTCCAGTTGCCAGGGTTCCAAGCCACTGCGTGGATGGGGCCTTCCTTGCCTTGGAAAATTATCATACATTCACATATTACAATAGGCATGATGACTAGGACTGAAATCGTAAGAACTATTTCATATTATTACAAATCTGGGTTAAATATAACGATGTGCTTACTTCAGCTGGAAAACTCATGTTTTATGAATTTTATTAATCTTCAAAGTTAGATAGGCAAGTCCATTTTTAAAGTACATTAATTATCAAAAAGCTGTTAACAAAAGGATAACACATACAATTTAAAGCAACTTTTGTTATGAAACCGTTTTAGTAAACGCAACATTGAATATAGTTGTAGTACAAAATTCACAAACTATGCGTACTAATTACTGATGCGTGACGTCATAACTAGGTAGCCATTTGTATGAAGCGTTTTTGGGAAAGTCCATTAATGTGTTTTAGAATTGGAAAATCTCTGTGAGTTTTAATTTTAACGGAGTAATTTTTTAACAATTTTTATATTATTATGCGGTCCATCGATATAATAACAGAAAAAAAATTGTCATCATCCCTATTGCAATATTTTTACACACAACAACTAGATCTCGTTTTTTTTAATAATTTAGTAAACAGCCCCTTGATGAAAGTTAACTTTCGCTTAAACCTTAAATCCTGTAGATGAAGAATACTCAATACTTTATTGTTGATAAATACACCATCCCTAGATTATGTGAATATTAAACGACCAAATGTATACCCACTGAAGGCTACGTTTCCAGAGTTGCCTTTCACGTCACCGTGCGACAAGGACTGCTTGCCGTAATACGATCCGCCCGTTTTGTCGACCTGAAATTGAGATATGTATGTATGATATTTGTTATATGTTTTTATTTGGTGTTATCTATGTATATGTATTTACAAAAAAAATGTATATTAGTATGTTATCCGGTGTTTAGTACCCATAATACAGGCTTACGCTTAACTTGGGCTAGATGGCGCTGTGTGAATGTCAGTGGATATTATTTATTTATAATATTTCAGTAAATGCTTGCACTCTATTTGCAATCCAATTAACTTGGTAAAATTTTGGTCAACATCTTCGTGCAATAACCAGTAGCATTAACATTGTTTTCAAATTCTTCTTTCAGTTATACTTGGAGCCAAGGCAGATTTCTCACGTATCCAGAGCTAGAGTTTGAAGAATTAGTTTAAAAGAATTCAATTCATCGGAAAAATAAAACTTAGGTTTTATCTCAAAACCGTTTTGTCTGTCTGTCGGGTAATCTCGGAAATGGCTAGACAGATTGGGACGGGACTTTTTTTGACAGGTAGCTGATGTATTAAGGAAAAAGTTAGGCTACTTTTATTTTAGAACAACCTTTTATTTAGAAAAACAAAGTAATGTTGTTCCGCGCGGCGGCCGCGCGTCCAGTGACTTAACGAAATGATTTTAGGTTATGTTTACTGCGGAGAATATCTTATAACGCGGGTAACATTCCAGATAACAGCTAGTAAACAATTAACTTACGTCAGATTGTGTCACGACAAAAAGATTAATGGATTTGTATTTATAAACAATAAACTTACATCAGTTTGTGTCATCACAAAAAGGTTGGTGCCCCGCCTATTCCATTGAAAGCTAGCTTTGTCTGCCTGGAAGGAGGAACGGCTCACTACCGCTTGCGTAGTCTCCAGGTTAGGAAACTTGAACACGCGCCAGAAAGATGGCTGCCCTTGCTTCCCTGCGAACATAGATACGACATTTCTAGTGTTAAATGATACACACCATTTTCAATTGTTAAACATACAAAGCTTCAGATTCAATTGCGTGTATATAAAACTATTTAACCAGGGTTACATCGAGATTTGAAATAAGACAGTTGTAAAAAGACTTGTTAGAGTAATTATGAATGATTTGAATAGAGAAAATTTACACTGTAACTGTAAAGCCAAAGGTGTTTAAAACTAGACTGGTAAGACAGAGGTTATTTGGCAAGACTTTGTGGTTTAATAAAGAACTATATTTATTTAAAGATAAATTATTTGGAAGCTTGTTTTTGTATGAATTTTTAATTATTTTTTTACAGATAATTATTTTATAAAAAATTTATTATTATTCAAAAAAATCGAAATTAATGAGTTTTCACTTATAATGGAAAATACTCAAAGGTATTTTTTACCCAGGGTAAACACGGCGAAGTAATAAGACGGTGCCGGGCTTGGTGAAATGCTGAATGACTTCAATTTGTCTGCTTGAATCTGATGAGTGTAACGGTCCAATTTTCCATTTTCGTAAATCAAAACTCTGCCACCAACTTGCAGAGCGAAAAGTTTCTCATCAGATGACCATTGTGGTTCCCTAAAATAAAAAAAAAGTTATTGTCTGAGGCATTACTACAACAAACTCATTAGTTTCAAGTATTTCAAGGGATAACTATGTACTTCTATCGACGATATCTTTCTATGTACGATAAAATATCTATTGTATTTTGTAAACTAATAGTCTATTGTCGATATATCGATACCCCTGTTAGCATAAATACTATTACAGACATTTTTTTTGGATATTATAGATACAAACGAAGCTTAATATCTAATCAACTGATATTAAACTTCGTATGGATACTATTGCTTCTGATTGCCTAAACTATCGATACTTTCGAAATTACTGCTAATATCGATAGATATTTTGACTATCGCTAGTTCGGCAACACAGTTTTGTAGAATTATTTGATTAGATCAAACAACCATAGAAAAATCAATATTAGTAAACATATTGACTAAGCTACATAAAAAAAAGCCTTACCAGCCACTTTGAATTTTCTGAACAAAAGAGGCTACAACTTCACCGGTTGCAGACTTAATCACGTGCACATTTGGTTTACCCTAAAAATAAAAAGTCAGATATAACTGTACATCAAATTTATTCACCCTACAAACTATATTGCTGTAGTCCACTAGCTAAACATCATTAACTGATGACAACAATTTCTAGTTGGCTGCTAAGTAAAAATCTTTTTATTTGGGAATATAATAATAATAATGCTGTCAAAAATAAAGTAATGTTGTAACACGCGACGCGTAACTCACGTCGTGCGGACTGCGAGCCTTATTTTAATAGTTAGCTGACACCCAGGATAAGCATGTCTATGTTTTACCGCGAAGAACATCTTATATGGTGGGTAATACTCTAATAATAAAATATTAGAGTGCACTGTGATCAACTACATAACTTATACCCTAATCACAATGTTGTTTATAATTTTTTTTATTCATTATGGGCTTGCTTTTGAGCATATACTATCCTAGTGGAAGAGACATGTTCAAGATGGAGCAAGCTTGCCAAGAAAAAGCCCATTTTTAAATTATATATGAAAAATCAAAGCATTTAACAACTATGGAATATTTTAAATACAATAGTTTAATCAAAATTACAAACAGATGATATTCAGGTCCCCACACCAATAACCTTATACACAGGTTCCTTTTGGTAAAGTGTTTAAATAAGTAAACTATTATGGTTACCTGGGGGTTTTCTTTGGTCATTAGAAACATCTCCCACACCATAAAGTAGTTGTCCAGTGGCGAGAAGAACATATCTTTGATATTTCCTTCTATGGAAGCAGCGACAGACCAATCTGAACATCTTACTATTTCCGCTCTGAAATCAATAAAAGATTATAGTCTGATAACTATGTGTAGGCTGTCACAGGAATGTCAAGTTTTTTAAAATCTTACAGCTTATATTTCTTTATATAGAAAAGATAATAAGTATTGCAAGCAATTAAAAAGTTTTAACAAATATGTAACATTAAATTTACATATGTTATAAAATTTAAATGTAACAAAAAAAAACATAATTGAATTATTGCTGCATAAAACATTTTTGCAAGTTGCTACTTAATTGGTTTAGAAATTGATTGGAAAATGTTATACACATTGACATTTTGTCTTTAAATTATTTAATTCCACAAAAATAAAGCTTGTGCTCTACAGTAGGCTGGTAGATAGATGTTAGTAAATTAGCTGATATGGCTAAGAAAGAACCTAACTGCTAAACCCTTGCTTTGATTTGGCAAGACAGGTATGATAAAGATAAAAGCAAATATGGGATAACATAACTGCCAATTTTGCAATATTTGAGATAAGTTATAGTATGAAGTAACTTTACCAAAACCATAACATTGCTGTAACTAATATCAAAATTTAAGAATGAACACTGAATAAAATACATCAGTTTATATAATTTGCTATCGAAAAAAATTACATATTCATTTTTTATTGTTTTTGTGCTTTGAGCGCTATGCCAGTGAAGTCCATTTCATATTTCTTCTAAATTCCTCCTAACCATGAATGGAGAATTGGAGATTTTTTTTCAAAAATAATCTTGCAATTTCTTTGGTTGCAAGGTTTAAGAAGCGGGTTAACACCTGTTTTAAATACAATAAATATTTATTTTCAAAATACAAACTTTTTATCAAAAATTATTGAAATTTCTTTGGTTGCAAGGTTTAAGAAGCGGGTCAACACCTATTTTACATACAATAAATATTTATTTTCAAAATACAAACTTTTTATCAGTTCTGTATGCAAGGTATGTGCCTTTCGGACTGAATATGATACTTCGGATGTTTTGAGTTGACTCATCTCTGAGTAATTTTTCTGTATACGGTTCCTTAAACTCCACTAAAAAAATGCTCTTGTTGGTTAAACCTGGAAATGTAATATTAGTAGTTCATAACCTTTAGATGATTTTTATAGTAAAGCTATCAAATAATCAGTGCTATACCTGCAATATAAGGCGTGGTACTCATTTTGTCTTTTTTATTAATTTATTATTTAACAGTTTAACATTTTAGCAAACTATTTTTTTAAGAGTAAACGGCATGTATTTCTTGATATAGAAAATTTTTGGCATTGGCATTTGAATGATTTGATTGATTGACATTAGACCATCGTGAGTAGAGTTGACAACGTCAAAATGAGTTTTTTTTGTTTCATTGTTTTACACGAAGCGAAAGGAATTTATTGATTGAAACAGGTAATATATAAATATTTATTTGTTTGCCATTGATAAATTAAAATATATTAATGAGTGCTCACTAACAGTTTAAATTTAGTCTGAGTGAGAGTTACTACATAAGAAAAACGGAGAAACGGAATATCTGGTGCAAAATAGTGGAGACTTATGTCCAGCAGTGGATTGCGGAAGAATGAAGAGAGAGGGTATTTTACTATTGGATGATGTCTCGCTCTATATTGGATGACCATCGTAGACATAGATATAGTATATACAAGATACACAAAGGCGGCTTAGAGGCATGACAAAAATTTTGAAGTATATATGTGTTGGTGAATGTCTATGTTAAGTTCCAAATAGTGTTGTCCACGCGTTCTTATTATCGATTGTGATGTAAATTAACGAGCGGTCTCTTTTCGTACAGAAACCAAGAAAATCATGGGTATTTTACTCCTGATGAATCTGAATCATAAGCAAACCTATAATTGTTTACAACTTATAACGAAGGTGACCAATGGTGGCCAGTACTTAGTTACTTTGAGCTCATAACTAAATAATAAAGCTAATAGCTAATACTTGATATGTAAAACCAATTTTGCTCCCCCATGAATAGATGCCCGGGCAAGAATCTATAAGAGATGTCATTATTGTCATCTGTCAAAGTTTGTTGTCGATTGTTCGTGGTGTATTTCTTAGTTAAGTGAGTTATTTCAGCGTTAAAATGCCAAAAACGATTAAAAGCCAGTTAAGAAAAGTTATTTATAATATAAATAATTACTTGTCAGAAAGAAGGTCTGAAGGAATTGACTCTATTCCTCTAAACAACATCACGGACCTTGTTGTCAACTTGACTGGTAGGTACCTCATATACTACGTCCAATAGGAATTGGCTAATTTGTGACTAATTTTTAATTCAAAAGTTCTGTTATTTTTATTTTTGTATTTTTTTTGTATAGGTATATCCCGATCGTCCATAATGAAAATACGAAGAGAAGGTCAGACCTCAGTTGTATTTTCTACACCCAAGAAAAATAAACCTAAAACAAAAAAGAAAATCAATTTGGATGATTTTGATGCCTGTGCAATTAGGCATAAATTACAAGAATTTTATGCCGTCCGAAAAGAAGTACCGAGTTTGAAGCGGTTGCTTGCAGCTCTGAAAGAATCAATAAATTTTGTTGGTGGCAGGGAGTCTCTTCGTTTACTGTTACACAAATTAGGTTATAAATTTAAAAAATGTAGAAATCAAAGGACAATTCTTATGGAGCGGTATGATATAGTAGCATGGAGGGATAGATATCTACAAGAAATCAAAGATGTAAGGAAGAGTGGTATGCCAATTGTATACCTTGATGAAAGTTATATTCATACTTCGCTCAATCATGCTAAATGCTGGCAAAGTGAAAATGAGCCCGGTGTATCTAAATCTGTGGCTAAAGGCAAAAGATATGTCATTGTCCATTGTGGTGGCAAGACAGGGTTCGTCCCTAATGCTTTATTAATTTATAATGACAAAGAAAAAAAAGAAGATTTCCATGACGCCATGAATACAGTTAATTTTAAGAAATGGGTATTGGATAAATTAATACCCAATTTGCATGAACCTACCTGTATAGTCATGGACAACGCTAGATATCATTCTAGCCAAATCAACAAGCCACCGAGCATGATAAATAGAAAAAAAGAAATTACAGACTGGCTTTCATCAAATAATATTGCCTACCCTACCAATGCTACCAAAAGTATGCTAATGGTTATAGTAAAACAAAATAAACCTGACCCAATATATGAAATAGATCATTTAGTACAGGATTATGGTCACAAAATAGTAAGACTGCCTCCTTATCATTGTGACCTCAATCCTATTGAGATGATATGGGGCATAGTAAAAGGGAAGGTTGCCACAAAGAATGTTGGTTTAGACAATATCACATTCATGCAGCTTGTAAAAAACTGTTTTGAGGTAATTATCACATTTCATCTGATATAAAATTAAATATTTTGTTTAGATACAGTTACTGACTTATTAATTATTTTTCTAGGATATAACCGCCGATACATGGAATAATTGTTGTGAGCATACAAAGAAAATAGAAGAAGATTATAGACAAAGGGGACCAGTAATTGACGGAGAAATTGAAAAATTTATTATAAATGTTGGTGACGATAGTCAAACATCCAGTGATACAAGTAGCAATGAATCTGTTATATCTGAAATTGAAACACAACAATCAGACAATGAAGATCATGAAACATATGAATCTGTTGAATATTTGGATTCTGACTTTGAAGACTTATGCTATTAAAATCCATACTAATATTATAAATGTGAAAGTATCTCTGTCTGTCTGTCTGTCTGTCTGTTTGTTACGCTTTCACGCCTAAACTGCTGAACGGATTTTATTGAAACTTGGTATGTTGATAGAAGGTAACCCAGAATAGGTTTTAGGCTACTTTTTGTCCCGTTTTCACCCCCCACTTCCCTAAAATGGGGGTTGGAAGTTTGTATGGAACATTCCGCAATTTTTGTAGTACGACGCTGAAATTTGTGATGCGGACTATTTGTCATAAATGAAAAATGTCATAATTTTTTTCTTCTAATATCCACCCAGGAAATCAGATACTTCCCCTATTTCATGGGCTTGGCATCAAATAGTGGAAGTATCTGATTTTCCGCAGTTTTTAAGGTAGAAAGCTAAAAATTGGTATGAGGGCCAAAAGGTAAGTCACAAACAATAAATCTTTCATTTTATCCCGACTTTAACGCGGGCGAAGCCGCGGGCAAAAGCTAGTATTAAATAAAGCTAATACTGAAATAATAAAGTTGTACGTTTTTAAACTGCCTAATTAGAATCAGAATGCCTATAGTTTACTTTTAAGGAAGTTTATTTCACAATACTTTAAAAATTAAATATTTACTTTAAAAAAAACTTGTAGTAGGAACAACCTTTAAAAAGTAAATTTTAACTGTCCTTCCTGAATCGTTAGAAAAGAAAGAAATAAACCTAGATTGTATTGTAGTGATTAAAAAAAAATTTAAACGCCGATTCTTCTTCTAGCCGCGAATTTAAATAAATAGTAGGTAAACTAACTTTCTGCTATAGTTTATATTAAATTAAACACTAGCTAAAAAAACGTACACTTGCCAATTCGCAATAGTATGACTATAGTAGATGTTGCCATAATCATAGTTAATATAGCGCCCTCAGAGCAGGTTTTTAATTTTTTTGGTCAGGCTTTAAATAATAAAGCTAATAGCTAATACTTGATATGTAAAACCAATTTGGCTCCCCCATGAGATGATGTCCGGGCAAGAAGCCCACGGTCTGAGGCCGGTATCCTCACAGTGTGAGATGAAGCTAGAGAGAGAGTGAGGTCATTCATCATTAAATGAAATAAAAAGTACTAACGATGAGGCAAGATGGTCAACGACCTTAGCCTCGTCCAAATCGATCGATCAACAAAAAAAAAACATCTGTCATCTGTCAGGCAAATCCTTGACAAAAAACAAAATGGCGACAGTGGCGCGTGAAGGCTTTAAACTTTTATGAACTAAACTGGAGAACTGTGAATTTAAATACTAATTTCATGAATCTAAATGTTTAGCAATAAGGCTCAGCTGCAAAAGCGTACTCCTGAAAATGGCAACGACCGTGAAAATTTCTTGTCTTTATTAGTGGACGAGTACCTGAATTCTAGTTCATATGGTGCGTAAATATTTATCATTTTTGTTTAGCCTTAATGAGCGTAAACTTCAAAACTTTATAACTATTATTACTAATATTTTGTAACATTTCAAGTAGTTAGTTTAAAAAAGTTTATATTAATGCTTCGTCCTCAAGGTCAAATTATCCTCTTATTTTATTTATTATTATTTGAGCAAGGCTCACGCTGCTTATATTAAAAAATGTTTTCTATTTTCAGATGCTAAAAGTCAAGTATTAGCCAATTTGGCAAATTTTGCTTATGATCCTATCAATTATGAATACATCCGGAATGTTGGAGTTTTAGATATATTTCTGTATGTTATCAAGAAAGAAACGGATACGAAATTACTTCAATTTGCGAGTGGCGGGATCTGTAATTTAGTATTAGGTGAAAATTCTACTAATATTACTGAATTGGAAGATTTATAAATAAACTTATGCATTTATTTAAATATTCTGTATTTTCAGATCCATTGAATGCTGAATACATTTTGAATCATTTGGGAATAAATTCCATAGTGAATCTGCTAAAATTAGAACATAGTGATATAATTGCTAATTCAATTACTACTCTAATTTACTTGTTTAATCAACATACCCAACAGGACATAAATACACCAGAAATTAAAACCATTGTTAAAGAATTATCGAAATCAGAAGACAAGATGGTTTCAAATGTTGCTATGATATTTTTACAAGACATTTGCCAGCAAAGTGAATAAAATAAACAAAGTAAATTCAAACACAATCAACATGAACAAAATGCTCTCAAACAGATTCCCGTACATTGTGGTGAACAATAAGAATTACCAGAAAATATGTAAAATACATACAACAACTTTCAGCAGCACAGCATTTAAAGCTGGTGACAAAATAAGAATTCAGAAGACTTTAACACAAAAGGATCTTGATGCATTCTCAAATCTTACCAGTGACCACAATTATTTACATCAAAATAATGGCAACAAGAGGCCAATAGTCCATGGTGCATTGCTGAACGGTTTGGTGGCAGGCCTGATTGGTACTCATTTGCCGGGTCCTGGCACTGTTTTAGTGTCACAGACAATGAAGTTTCCCAACAAGTGTTTTGTTGGGGAGAAACTCACAATTAGTGTGGAGCTTGTGGATGTACGGAAGATCCTCAAAGTGAAGTTCTATTGCATAGTAGAGGAGGAAAAGAAGGTTGTGTTTGAAGGCGAGGCTAAACTGATGTTGGCCAAAGACTGTTAGCTTTTGACATAATATACTAATTTGATAAGTTATTTCTTATTCATAATTTTTATGAATCTATCCTTGATATCTACAAGTTTGTAAATTCATTAGGATTAAAGAGTAACATAATAATTTATTGAATTAATAATAAGATTTAATTAGTATTTTGTCATAATGTGCCAATTTAATAAATGTGTAAGAATCAGAATCAATTTGTTATTTAAAAGTACAATTTAGTTTTAAAAGTATTTATTAAAATCAATTTTGTAATGAACTGTATGATTCATACAATGTACAAATGACAAAATGCAAATATTGGAACTGTCCATTGGTTGTCCATTATAAAACAAGTAGTCAATAACTATTTAAGACTGATAGTCTAGTTCAATATTCCTCACTCTTTCTTCAGTAAATGTAATGTTGTATGTTGCTTGATTACCATGCAGTTGTTTGAAAATATGCTGTCATTTAAAATTCTGCTGGTCACTATATTATTATCATGACTCAAAATGTTAAAGATGAATTAGGTCACATTGCATTTATTGGAAGAAATTTATTAAAACCATGTTTATATATATTTATTTTAATTGCATGAAGGCTTAGACTAAGAGTCATAAAATATGAGCCCTTAATATTCTGTGTATGGAAATTTATACTCAAGACACAGATGCTAAAATTTTGATCCTACAGTATGCATCTTGTTATCATTGTAATATATTGTTGATTTTTAAGTATTTTTGTTATGTTATTTTGTTTTCTCTTTGCATGTAAATTAGAATTATTAAAATACTTATCTACTTGAAAAATGTTACAGAAATACAATATTAAATCTATTGTCTGTGGCAACAATTATCTCTGCCAAGTCTTAGACCATTAATTAAAAATGTTTCAGTCATACAGTCTACTCCTGAACTAGGCTTCACTCTTCGATTGGGGGGATTAAAAAAAACTGCCATTTTCCCTTAGTTCTTATGGGTACTATGGCCCTGTTCATTGTTAAGCAGAAATGCACCATGGATTGGTAAAATTAGCTTGATTAATTCTGAGGGGTTACCACAATCTCTTCAAACAGTATTAATATAATGATACTTCAACATTTTGTACCAGAAAAGGCGAAGACATTATTTTAATACTGTTTTAAGTGATGATGGTAAGCCACCTGGTATCTTTGATCTGGGATATTATCAATCTGCTTGTATCTACAACACATTTTGGAAATATTTTTTTTATATCTTATTGTATGATAAGAAAATATCTTAAGGTTTAAACTTTACATTTTGTATTGAAGAAATAGCATTAATTTGTTATACTTTCTACAACGCTTAGAGTAACCACTCTGTTGATATTGAATAATAGTGTCATGCTGTAGTTAGCCATTAGTAGATTATTGTCAGAGTATTTCGTAGTAATTATACTACATATTTAGTTGTAAGGTAGATGTTAGAATTTTCAGATTTTATTGAAATTCAGCTAGAGTAGATTGCCTCTTAAATTTTAATAAAATGTTTATAACTCAAATTTCAATAAACTCGAAAGTTGATTGCAATTGGATCTATCGGGTGGGCTGTGAAGAGTTTTCATAGTTTTGTAAATTGCCATATGATATTTTTCGTAATCTGATTGTTCAAGATCACGATTTCCGAAATAAGATAAAATAGACTATATCGTCTAATTTGATTGTATTTTCTAAAAAAGCAGTAATATTTCTCTTGGATATTTTAAAATTGCATGAAAATAAAAACAAATTACCTATGTGTATTAATTCTCCCCATATCTATGGTGTAGGGAAAGGTATGAGCTCTGTGTTGGGCCGTTAAATGCTTATGATTTGAATTAATAAAACCACTTAACATTGTACTGAAAAGTTTTTTTCAGTACAATGTTTGTAATGTGTTTTCAGCAATAAATAGTTTTAGACCCTCATTTCTTTATTACAATGTTTTCAAATCAATGAATTCATAATAATTACAAGGAACAATAAAAATAAGCAAAAACGTTTTTTTTTCTATGAATAATATACCTAACATTTGATATTATGTACTCTCCAGTCGGTATGATTTCGTTACATCCGTAATCTAGTTATGAAGCCTATTAAATAAATAAAATAATGAAAAAAACACCAAACTATATGTTTTGACTACCACTAGATAATTAAACTCGCCTAAAACTTGAATACCAGCTGCAGCAGCTGTAATAAAAGGAACCAACGATCTAGTAATTTCGAGAAAGAAGATTATACACAAAGCGGCTCACGGTTTTCTTAAATCTGGCTTAATCACCGGATTTTCTTAAAAGAAATTGATTCCGTCCTTCCGAGGGCACGATAAGTCGTTGGTCTCGGCTACAATATTAGGATGGTAGAAGTTAACATCTACCAACAATCCAGAATTAGTCTCGGAAGGCCTAGACCGGACATATTAGGACGTGGTTGGTTAGGGTTTGATCGCCCCATGGCTATGCTGGGCGGTAAGGCCTGTGCCCTGCAGTGGGGCTGAAGGCTGATCATGATTATTTTGCATAAGTACCTACATCATCATCAGCTTATTTTACGTCCCCACCGAGGGGCACGATTCCGTATAGGCTTTAGTCGTCCACGCAGGCCCAGTGCTGATAGGCCGACTTTCCGCACTTTGTTTTCCTTCACCGTAAGACTGTCGGATAAACCAACATATAAATTCGAATTTGTACGTGGCGGGATTTGAACCTGCACCCTCCAGATCGGAAAGCTACATCAATCAGCCACTGACGTTCTTGCTATAGAGCCACCGACGCTCTTAGTTATTTAAGGCTGAGAGCAATCTGCGCTCGCCAATTGCCCGGTGAAGCTGTAAAGGCCATCATATACACACCATAGTGCATGTCCTCTATGACCCTCCACCAACTGGCTATTTGAGCTATGGGACAGAGACTTCGGACGCCTGCTATTACACTAGTCTCAAAGTGAAACGGCGACAAGCGGTGAATTATCGCGGTGATATGGGTTCTGTCACAGTCACGTGTCTTGGGCAGCAGCGGGTCTAGTGGGTAATTTGTAACTAGAAGGTATAATAACCAGTAAGTATATGAGGGACCTAACATCTGTCGTTTCGGGTGGCGGGCGCAGAATAGTGTTGACGAAAAATAGTGACTATCTGCTACTCCTGCTTTATTGATTTCCTTCAACACTGATAGATATCATGGTCAGGCGTTTCACTTACCACCGCGAATTGACAGTGTCGTTCACATAATGTAAAAAAATGGGCGTATGCGGCTTATTTAAGGGTCTCTATTATAATTCCATAACCTATTTGTTTTTTTATGTGGCCATATTTTAGCTGCTTTCTCTCTTTCTCCCTTCAACCTATCGCAGTCTACTTCTGGGCATAGGTCTCCCCTATTTTGTGCTAGATATCCCGGCCATCCGCTTTTCTCATCCAGCCGGCCAGCGACTTTTCGCAAGTCCTTGCGCCGGAGTGCGTTTTGCGCTACGCTTGCCAAGATGCGGTCTCCACTCCATAACCGTCTGCTAAGACGACCATCGTTTCTGCAATATAATGATTTAAGTCCTACCTAATTTCCATTGGCATAGGCTTATGGAATACAAATACAAGTTTATAAAAAAAGCATACAATAATGTTTATCCGTTGTTTAGTTATTCTTAATACAAGGGGGCTAGATGGCGCTGTGTGAATGTTGGTGGATATTCTCAAATGATATGTACATTTAAATACTTTATTGATGGAATCTATTGGAGAGACCTATGTTCAGCAGTGGCCAGGAGTAGGCTGATGATGATGGAAGTTATGGGCTAGACCTTTGTATAAGGTATGGTGGACGTTGCTATGAAATTTTCCTGTGTACCTGTGTACGAGAAGCAAAAATACCTATTTGGAATTTATGGCTATTTTAGTTGTAGGTAGCTCGCTACTTTCCCCCGTTAATGTACAGGAAAGAACAGCCACCGGTTTCAGAATAAAGGTAAGCCAAGACGTAGACTCCATTTTTAAATCCCTTATTTGTGTACCAGAGGAATTGAAGGGCACATAGAAAGCGTGCTTATCTCTAAATCAATTGAAATCATATAACTATTCGCATCTTATCACGCACGAACGTGGTAATTTCGTGACACGTACTGCGGAGCTATGTGAACTGCGGTGTCAGCACGTTTGCTTATAATTTACGCGATTCGATCTTCTATATTAATAGTGCTTCTATCCTGGGTTTATTCAGTTTGTGATTGTGTTGTGACAAGGGCCTGTAGGCTCTACCTTATTGGTAGGTAAGTATTTTTGGTATGCCTATTTTGTAAACTTAGCAATGAAATATTTCGTTACATTAATAATACCTATAGGTACCTACCGAAAACTGTTGACATGAAATTTTAATCAATAAAATTTATTAGTTGTTAAATTAGGAAATCTTCAAAAAACAAAGTGACAAATTCAAAAGAGTTGTTTACTTTAACTATTTCATTGGAACATTCCAATTAGTTGTTGATTCCGCCTAAATATTTAAACTTTTAGATTTTTAGTTACTTAGAACCATGTACGTATGCCTAGAACATAATTAAAACTATACATAGGTTTGCCATTGCCATGCCACTTTCATTAAGCTGTATGGTTTATTACAAGTTAAATTATTGTTTATTAAACCAACGAAGAGTTAACAGTCGCAACAGTGCATTTAACAGTTCTCATTAGAGTAGCGACGACAGCTTAATTGTGTTACCTTGTCTCAATTAACACGTCTTTATTATTAAGTTATAATTATATTTAGGAAAGTATTCCGTGTAAACAATATTACTTAATACTGACAGACTTATTACCTACTTGAAAACAAATGAGTAGGTAGAATATCGCGAAAGTTTCTGCGTTCGATACTCGGGGCAGTACAACCATGACCATTACACATTAAATGTGTGTATGAACATTGTATGTTTTATTGGTCTGGTCTCTATATCTTCGTAGAATAAGTATGTATTAACAAAAAACTTTTAATCGTAGTCGTTACATTTAGTATTTTTTAGTACACATAGTACAAGTTCTTTGCTTTAATATTTGTTAGATGGCGCTGTAAGAATTTATATGGAACCAGCCTTCTGCTTTTTGTTTTGATCGCTGCGTGTACAGTTTTTAACAGTTTAGTTAAGATAAATTACCTGATTGTTCGAAAATAAAGATGATTCGGTGCTTCGTTGGGCATGGTCAGCCGTCGGACTCTGCTACAATATTATGATAGTACCTAGTCTTTAATAGGTACCCTTGAATATACATTGAGATCGCGATGTGGTTTACGGCCCTATCTTTTCATGGCAATGCTGCAGATAGTCTTTCTCCTGTAGTGGGACATTATAAGCTCATGGTAATATATTATATGTATAATCTAAAGGTACAATTTAATGGATGAAGAAATAAATCATCATCAGCAGCTCATTATAACGCGGGCCCAGTGCGAATTGACCGACTACACGCACAACCTTTGAATTTCTTCGTAGGTGTGCGCAGGTTGCCTCACAATGTTTTCCTTCACCGTCAGAGCGTCGAATGAATGTACCTACATATAATTTCGAAAATTCAAAAAGACATTGGTACGTAGCGGAATTTAAACCTGCACCCTCCAGATTGGAAGGCATCAGTCCACACTAATGAGCCACCGACGCTTTCATTTTTATTTTTTCCATTCTTTGTATTTTGTCATTTCCACATAATTCCTCATCATTATTTATCATACTTCATACTTCTGGTGGTATACGTTAGTACCGGCTAATTACCATTCATAGCATATTGAGCTCACGTGGTAGGTTTCGGCCCATTTTTCCATAATCGTGCAAGACCAAGCTATAATATAAAGATAATATCTAAAAGTGCTAACAGTGTTTTCTTTTTCCGGTTTCAGATTCGTTGCTACTCCCGAAGTTTTGGAATCCCATTACCTTGGTTGACACAATGAGAAGTCTCAATTGCTGGATTCTGTTCAGTGTTTGTCTAAGTTTAACAATTAGCATTGAAGCCAGAAGAAAATACAAGCGGGATGAATATGAAACTCTAAAGTCAGTCGAGGAGGATGAAGATTTCAATGACGACGTTGATGAGGTATTCTACGAGTATACCTACCTATAAACTCATATCTACCTATCATCATCATCAGCTCATAAAGGTCCCCATTGAGGGGCACGAGCCTACCCGTATAGAGTGATTAGGCCTTAGTCGTCCACGCGGGCCCCGTGCGAATTGGACGATTGGCGTGCGCAGGTTTCCTTACGATGTTTTCCTTCACCGAAGAGCGTCGGATAACGTACATATATTTACGAAAATTCGAATACAAATTTGCATATAATCAGGAATATGACAGATCTGCTAAGGTAGGGATTCCGTGAGCTTTCGTGGTCCAGATGTTTGGATATTAGTTTTCGACCTAAAGATTTATGGCCCATGCCTCACTTTCGATGAAAATTTGTGCTCTATGTTCCTGTCTATAGAACTCGCACACAAATGTAGGAACTAAATTAATCCGTCTGTAGAACTTGTAAAACTTTATCTGAGGGTAGTCATCAAACTGACTTCATTTACGTACACAAGACAGACAGACACAGGCTTATTGACTGACTGCTTTTTCAATGACTATTTTAATTTTCAGCTGGAGCCATGTCAGTGTGGTGTATTCATGTCCCAGCAAGTTGGTTTGAAGGAAGGTCGTCGGGGTCGACCACGAGGGCCTCCTCAAGGGGAACCAGTGGTCACTTACGATACCGAAGAGGCTAGCTTGCCCTGCGGATTAGGGGGATTCAAGAGTTGCGTCACCAAGTGTCTGGATGTGGTGAGAAGCTTTTGATTATTGTTTGTGACTTTACTTACTTTTAAAGTGACAGTGCCCTGCTGAATTTTGGGTCATGCTTTATGATAGTGTATGTAAGGTTTTGGCTTTAACCCATTGGAACAAGGTATAGGTTATTAGTTTAATAATATTTATTTTTTAGGTAATTATATTTACCTCTTATGTATTTAACTAGGTATAAAACGTAAACATCCAAAAAACAGGACCTTGAACATAATTAGCCTTAGGTATCTATATTATATTACCTACGTTTGTTTTTAATTACACATATGCGTTGAATTTTATACAAAACAACGAACCATCGAAGCTTATTCAACTATCAAAAAATACATTCTGCGCATTTGGCTATATTTAGATATATTTAGACAAATCTTTGTGGGAGTGTTAACAGCTATGCCATTGAGGTATAAATAAAAAGATAGCATAGTTAAAAAACGTAACTTATATAGACGATCTTGCTCCTTTTTTAGAATGTTTTCTATCGTCTATTTGATCTCTCAGATCGTGTACGAGCATCTTTAACGAGATGATTATCACTTCGATTGAAGGCGTTATAAAGAAAGTATACAAATAAAACTATGATGACTGCATACCTATCTTAAAAAGGAAGTAATAACTCTTGTAATAAAATTGATAGCACGGAATTTTCATAACATTGCCAATTATGTGTACCAATTTTTAGGATTTCTGTGTTAACCATATCAAGATACATTTTGTGTACTTTATTATTGCGAAATAGCTGTACACATGGCTTTATCTGTGTAAAGTTAAATAAATTGTTAAATAAAACATCAGCTCTGCCACTAAAACCTAAACTAAAAGGCAGTGTCAAATTGATAGTAAATAACATATAACTGTACCTAGGCATTTAGTACCTATGTTTTGTAACATTTTAACTAAATGCCCTCTGTTAACAAACTGTATATTTTCCTATGGATGATAAAAATCCTATTTTAAAAAAACCACAGTCGAACAAAAAATATTAACAATGTTATTTTGGTGTATGTATATACTCGTATGGCATCATCATCATCATCTTGCACTAATCAATATTTATGGCAAAAATATTATTTTGTTAGTGCAAGAGTAACTTCATATNTAGTGAATTATAGCAACATTCTCAAATATTTCATGCTTCGTTTCAACAGTGTAATGGAGTCGTACCCGTAACTCGAGCTTCATTCGGGGCGCAGATTGCCCACAATGAAGCCGTCCAGTAATTCCCTTAATTCCGCTTGTTTGTCTGGACCTTGCTCTTTTGGATGAGCTAGTATTGGGTGATGTTTTACTGGAGTGTTTTGTTCAAGATCATACGAACTTGATTCTTTTTTACCAATGCCAGTTTCAGAAACATATATGCTGCAATTTCAACTTTGATTATCTTATTCTTAAGGTTATTCTCAAAAGTCGAACATTCCTGACTAAGCTTCACTATATTAAAGTCACTCTTAATCTCTATAATAATTTCTCCTTTGTTGGTTTCAGGCTTGTTTTCGATGACTACTTGTTACACCGACAATGTACAAAGTTCATTGCATTTAGCAAACGGTCTATTTTTCTGCAAGAGAGCTCTACGTATCTTATGGTCTTGTGTTTCCAAGGAATGCAGCACTATAAAAAGACCGCGGTACTTATGGGTGCTGAGAACTACGGAGATGCCCATTACGCGAGCAAGACTGGTTCCTTGTTTCTAATTCTAGTTTAAGACACTGAAAGGGATTTGACTAGATATTACAATTACAATACGATGTGTTTAAATGATGCTCGATTGCAGTTTATTCGGTAAATTTAAGGACATAAAAAAATTTGTATTAACATAGATACTATGCTAATCCAAATGCAATAAATTCAAAATGATATTTCGATACTTCTAGAAATACTATATAGTTTTAAAAGTTTTGAAATTGTTCTTCAAATACAAAACCTAATTTGTTATTGTTTTTTTTAAATAGCAAATTCGAGTTCGTAGACTCCATAGTTTTGAGGCGTGAATATTTTAAGTAGATGGTAAAAGCTACATTTGCGAAAACAGTCAATCCAAGGCACAAGGAGCAATGAGCATTAATAAAGATAAAAATCCTCAGGATTTTATCTCCAGAGCTAGTCGCTTCTAGGAATCCACCAAGAGTGGACGTAATGCTCATAAGTCCTCATTACTCGGGCGTTCTCGAGATACTTGCCGCGAAAAAATATGTTACGAGTCAGTCCGTGTCGTAACTCAGGCCTTACCTATGATTTAACTACAGTCCCCACATAGTACGGAACACTAGTCAGACGTAATGAGATTTGCTCATTAGAGACTGAGGCCTGTATTTCTAGAACGAGACCCAACGATGATTAAATTGAGTTAAAAATGTTTTTCGCTATTGGTAGTATATAGCACTATCCCTTTCTAACTCAACTCAAGATCATCACTTGAGTCTCATTCTGGAATTTACTAGGTGGTAGACTGGATACTGAGTCGTCTAGATAGGTACCACCGCAGTGCCAGATATCATCCCGTGAAACAGGAGTGTTATGCACTTTTGTGTTTCGGGATGAGGGTACTGTAGCTAGTGAAATTACCGGGTTTAAGAGACCTAACATCTGTTGTCTCGGGTGACGGGCGCAGTGCGGCGTTGATGGAGAATAATGACTGTCTATCAGTTGTTGGTCTCCTTTAATGCCGCTCTGTCATGGTCTGGCGTATCACTTGCCATCGGGTGAACGTCCAGACCGTCCTGTACACTTATAACATAAAAAAACGTGCCTTAACCTATTGAGTATATTCAGTCCTAGCTGTTGTTTATTCCAGGCTGGTAATGAAATATGGAATGCGTTAAATAGTGAAATTAAAAAATTGTGAATTAAATAAAAGGTTGTATTTATTGTACTTAACAATGTCCTTATGGATAAATAAAACAGTCCATGTATTTAATGTCACTTATATCACACAAGGTAAGCGGTATAAAATGTTCTCCCACAGTAAATCATAACCTAATCCCAATCCTCACAGCGTCTCACTCCGTCATATTCCTCCCTCGTCCGAGGGACGGCACTAAGTCGAGGTTCGAGCCCTAGTGGGCGCCCTTAGTAGCCGTCCTTCTTCGCCTACTTCGATAGGTATCCGTAAGCGGTCTCGTGCCGCGACCGGAGCCAATCATCGGCTGAGCTAGGCTCGCCATTTTCATCCGGTGACGTCGTTAAGGCCATCTGCGGCCAACAACAAAATCATTTCCAAAAAAAAAAAATCATAACCTAAAAGCTCGGAGCACACGCCACGAACGGCCGGCCGCTGTCAAAACATTGCTTTATTTTCTAAAATAAAAGTATTTTCTAAATTAAAAGTAGCCTATTTTCTTTTGAATTACATGAGATACCTGCAAAAAAAGTCCCATCTAAATCAGAGCAGCCGATGAAAAAAATTTTTGAGTTTCAGTTCAATGTATGGGGAACCCCAAAATATATTAATATTCATTATTTTTCGATTTTTTTTGTCAAAACCTAATAGCGGTTCACAGAATACATATACTTACAAAGTTTGAATAGTGAAGTGTTTATAGTTTCGGAAAAAAAAGGGTGTGACATACGGACGGACAGACAGACAGACATGACGAATCTATAAGGGTTCCGTTTTTTGCCATTTGGCTACGGAACCCTAAAAGATGGTTATTTCAATATTACAAATAGACACTCCAATTTTATTTATATGTAATAGATAATAGATATAATACACTTGCTCATTAAATTATTATTATTATTATGTGTATTTATTTAGAATCTCAGCATCTTGGCTGGTAAATCTACTTTACTTACGGGTGGATACCAAGTAAATAAAGTATATATATATATATATATATATAATTTGGAGAGATGGTAGTTCAACTATAGGAAACTTCATTTTCATCCGTTTGCATGAACTTTCTCACTATCCTACATGTATTCAATATAGCAGCTTTTTGGAGAGGAATGTAAAAATTATGATTTAAGTCTAGCAGTTTGAGGCTTGTATGGAGATGGTTGGGAATAACACCTGTGGTGGATACAACTATCGGTATAACATACACTCTGTCTTGTCTCCATATTCTTACTATTTCTTCTTTGAGTTCAGCATATTTACTTATCTTTTCAGCTATTGTTTTTTGTAAGTTATGTGTATTTGGAACTGCAATATCAATTAAGAACGTTGTTTTGCTTTATTATTATTATTATTTTTAATTTATTTTGAGCCACAAACATGTATGCAATACATTTACAAAAAACATCCTTATTTAAAAATAATTATTCATTACAAACCCAACATTGCTGGCCACACATAGTGTTTCAGTTTTACATCTTCGTGAAACCCATTTAAACATCATTGGGCTAGTCACAATCTTATATATACAGGTTGTACAACAGCAATAAAATAAAAGTTATTTGCATACATAAATAATAAATACCCTACATAACACAATTTTATTTACATAAATAAATAATAAATAAATATCCATATAGCAAAAGTATATTTGTGTCTGAGTATGGTTTGTTACCAACGTAATGAATATGATCGATTAGTCAATAGTAGAACCGATGTCCGTTGGAGCAGACGAGTTCTGGACTGGAGACCGCGTCTTGGCAAGCGTAGCGTAGGACGCCCTTCGGCCCGATGGACCGACGTTGTGGAAGGTCGCTGGTGGGAGCTGGATGGGAAAAGCGGAGGACCGGGATATCTGGCGCAAAATGGGGGAGACCTATGTCCAGCAGTGGACTGCGATAGGTTGAAGAGAGAGTCAATAATAGTTGAGATTTATTTATTGAAGTTCTAATAACATAATTCTATTGTTGTAGCTTGCCTCCTTGGTATGTACTACATATCTTATAATTTCATGTCATCATCAGCTCATTAAACGTCCCCACCGAGGGGCACGAGCCTACCCGTATACGGTGATTAGGCCTTAATCGTCCACGCGGGCCCAGAGCGGATTGGACGACTTCACACACAACCTTCGAATCTCTTCGCAGGCGTGAATGAAGGTTTCCTCACGATGTTTTCCTTCACCGTAAGAGCGTCGGATAACGTACATATATTTTTCGAAAATTCGAAAATACATTGGTACGTGTCGGGATTTGAACCTCAGCCCTCCCGGTAGGAAGGCGACAGTCCACACCACTGAGCCACCGACGCTCTTAAATAATTTCATGTATTACTTACAAATATTGCAATTTTTTATTCATTGTCATTTTCCAACATTTATTTTAAGCATTTATTTTGCTTATCGTTTGTCGACTACATCTTTATAAACTGTAGCAGCATCACCACAGATAATAAAACTCATTGTGCTCTCATTTAGAGCCCTCATAATACTTCATGGTCTCGGCTCATAGTACACGTGCCATAAACAACGAGTTTTTTAATTGATACCATAAATCTGTATTCTATAGATGGTATTATGGTCTAATTGGGTATTGCTAGCCGTAGTTAGTCAGTAAAATATTGCTTAGCTTACTTATTTGATAGATTCTAATGGTATTTTTTTCATTGTGAAGCATTAATGCAAAAGGTTCGTGCTCAATGTTTTTATCTTTTTAATTTTAAGTATTTTTTATTATTTATTTTTTTTAATTAGTGTTGTGATTGTTTTTTCTACAGGGTTTTATTTTTTCGCTAGTTTTGTCGGTTGAAAGAATTATATGGCGATGTACATATTCGAACTTAAAACATTTTAGCTACAAGTTTTCCTGTGAGTACAGATTTAATGCATGATGCACAAATTCTTAATAACAATTCCCAGAACAGCGAAATCCTGTCGTCCAAGAAAACAAATTTAGCAATAAATATTCAATAGCTTGTTGACTCACTGAATTACAAATAACATTGAGATAAATATTTTTGCATAGTTATAAATAAAAACAGGTTAAAGAACGATTCATTGTCACTGTATTCGGACAGATACATATTTAATGAACGTTTTTAAAATATTTTGAATAATATCCGGTTTACCTAGAATAGTTTACTCATTTAATTTGATATATAGTCATTAAAATTGTAATAAAATTAAATAATTGTGTACAAAATAAAGGCTTCCACTTCAAATAAACCATTTCTAAATTATTGCTGTGTTGCGTACACAACTACAACCGTTAAAGCGACGGACCATTGTAATAATGTATACCTGTAAAAACTCAGATTGTAAAGAAGTAGATCGACGGACATTGCCCTTTGTAAATTGCTTAACCAATTTACAGTAGTTATAAGAACTACACAGTTAGCGATTTGGTATTGACAAACTGTAAAAGTAACTGACACAAGTGGTTCGGCTCTAAAGCGGTGGACAAACAGATATAGCGGTTGCTGTCGTAAACAATGCACAAAAACTAATTTCAATACCAAAAATGGCGTACAGTCGCGCGTGCGCATCGCACTGGGCCAAGCATTCCTCCCTGCGTGTCACCGCGCAAGCGCGCGGCGAAATTGACGAACTATACGCTTGACTATCCTCGCTTTTCAATATTCATAACGGGCCCGCCATTGTTTCCCGCCTTTCCAAATGTCACGTAGACGCGGCGCCATCTTGAAAGGGACGTGCTCTAACGCATCCAGAGACAACGGAGCCCTAACCTATCGATATGTGAATACAAATATGCGGAGTCCTCGCTCCGAATCAACTAGCTCGCGTAACTGCCACAGGCCCAGTTAAACTGGCAGTTTTCTTGACCTAAAGAAAATTATGAATGTATACTGAAGGTTTTGCGCCGCATAGAAATCAAGTTGCGACCAGTGTGGCGGTGATCCGTCGTACATTTTAAATGTTTTTCTAACTAGTCAATTATGTGGGTCGAGTCGCCGTACGTTTAGGCATGTGTGGCCATATTTCGGGTCAGATTACGCGTCTAAACCGCACTATAAATAACAAACGGTAGCTCAATGCGAACCCAGTTTACGCTTTATATAGTTTTCTACGCCGTTTTACAGGTAGCCGTAAATTTTGTTTATAATGATGAACAGCTTCAATGAACATAAAACTGTGACCACGGACAAAACTGTTTAACGATCTGGTTTTTAATCTTTTATGGGTACGTTTCCCTTTGAGGTTCATTGTATGTTAAGTGGTGCGACGCCATATGACATTAATTAAATTATACATCGCTCTACCAAGCATCGTATCATATTGGCGAACCATTTAATGGGCTGTAAATCCGCCATCAATTTATTTGGTTTAATTATGGTTTAATTTCTGAAGAGTTATAAATGTTAATGGTGAATTAAATTGTAACAGTGTTAATAAAAAATAAAGTAGATCAGTTAAATATATATCTTAATCAGGGGCACAGCCTGGTCACAGTATTGACCTGTTTCTCTCGCCAAAAAGTACATTTTTTAATGAAAATAGCAATCATGCAGTCATTCCATCCCGTGTTAACTGGTAACTGTTTCCTATAATACACCCTTGATTTCGACAAAGGAACCGCAATGTAAATAACGTCAAGATGTTAAATAATTGTCTTTTTTCATATTTCATATCTTTATTGCACTCCATAAGTAACATAGATGTTAAAACAATATAGGTAAGTACATTTATGGACCCTGTAGGGCACGGCAAGTAGGAGAGACGAGGAGTCACCTTGGGCTCATATTAATCAAACAATTAAAATATAATTAAGGCCTTTATATTATTAAGGCCTAGAGTGACCTGACATTTATATTTTTATTATTCTAATATTTATTGATTCATCTTTATTTGGATGTAAATTAGATGTATTTATGTGCAGAAATATAATTATTTTTTATATATATATATGGTGGTTTTGCGATTTTAATTTTATTTAGATTTTATTTAAATTTGAATTTAACTTTTAATGACTTCAATAAATTTCTTAATGATTTTAATAAATTATTGTTATTCAGTTAAGATTATTATGACATTTTATTGTTTATTTATAGTTTTTTTTTAATTATTGACTTTTAAGTTATATGTATGCTTTTTATCTTAAATAAACAATTAGGTTTGATTAATACATTAATTTATATTATTTAAATTCTTTTTCGTCTAAAAATTCTTGTATGGTATAGTAGTTTTTTTTATTTAATATTTGTTTTAATCGTTTAACAAACGACTTTTCAATAGTTATATCTTTAATCTGGTTGGGTAATTTATTGTATATCTTAATAGACATTACATGGGGGCCTGATGCGTGCAATTCAAGGCACGAAGCAGGGAGTGTAAGTTTATTTTTGTGTCGCAGTGTATATTTTAAATCTAGTTCACCTCTTGTCTTATACAATTCCGGGTATTTTTTTACAAATTTGCATATCTCTAAAATATATATACACGGTAAGGTAAGTATTTTATATTTTTCAAAGAACGGTTTACAACTATCTGTATTTTGAATGTTAAAGATAATACGAATAAGCTTCTTCTGCATAGTGAAGAGGTTGGATGCATCTGTGCTGTTTCCCACATGATGATCCCATAACTGAGCCACGAATGTGCATATGCATAATATGTTGTTAGGGCTGCTTCTGTGTTTGTGGTTTTTTTTACTTCACGCAGAGCATATGTAAAGGACGATAATTGTGATTTAATTTTTTGTATGTGTGATTTCCAATTTAAGTTAGTATCTATTATTAAGCCTAGTAATGGAAAATGGTTGACTGATTCTATTTTCGTATTATTAAAAGTTAAATTTATATTTAAGGGTGCCTTTTGATATGGGTGGAAGCTGATGATTTTAGTCTTATTAAAGTTAATTTCAAGATTATGATCTTTCATCCAGTTTAATATTTTATCTAACATTGACGTAAGTTTAATGTCAATATTGAGATCATTGTTACATGAGGTCAGTAGGGATACATCGTCTGCAAACAGTACACAAGTTTCTTGCATGATTTTTGGGAGATCGTTAATATATATCAGAAATAATAAACATCCTATGACGCTGCCTTGGGGGATTGATGCGTTTGTAATTTTTTGTATAGATCTTACTGTTTTTATTTCTCCTAAGTTATGATCGTAATATTCAATATCTACAAATTGTTTTCGGTCTGTTAAATATGATTTTAGCCAGTCATAAGCCCTTCCACGTATACCTATTCCATATAATTTACGAAGCAATATCTTAAATTGCACCTTATCATATGCCTTTGTCATATCCAATAGAACACCAATAGCATAATTCTTGCCGTTTATTATGTTAAGAATTTCTTGTATATATTTGAAGACTGCCAAGACAGTCGATCTCCTTTTGCGAAAGCCATTCTGACGATCATCAAATATTTTATATTTTTCACAGAAACTATAAATGCGGTTACACATAACCTTTTTTCAAAAATTTTTGAATTAGTGGGCAGGTGAGCTATCGGGCGATAGTTATTTGGGTCAGTTTTCTTATTTTTTTTATGTAAAGGTTTTATTATGGTGGTTTTAAGTATATCTGGAAATCGTCCTTCATTGAATGATTGGTTAATAAGTAAGCTGAGTGGTAAAGAAAGCTCTGCGGCGCATTGTTTAATTAGGCTAGGGGGGAGTTCGTCTATCCCATAGCTATTTTTGTTTTTTAACTGATTTATAGTTTTTTTTATTTCTTTGCAATCTACTGGTCCAAGGAACAACGTATTTTCTGTGGGAGACAGAACAGGATGACCGGTAGCTGTAGTAGAAGGGTTTTCGCCGATAGATGAAAAAAATCTATTAAATTCGTTAGCAATTTTTAATGGGTCCGTGATTGTAAAATTGTTTATTTCAAGTTTTATGTTATTTTTTTCAATTTTACTGGTTTGGTTCGTCCGCTCTTTTATGATGCTCCACATTGTTTTGTATTTATTTGATGATTTTTTAATTTTATTTATAAGTAATTACGTTTTGAAATATTTACAACTTTTTTGAACAATTTTTCATATTTTTTAAAGTACTCTAATAAGATTGGATTTTTAGTTTTTAATGTGAGTATTTTCAATAATCGTTTATTTTTTGATGAGGTTTTAATACCAACTGTAAGCCAGTATTTTTTATTGCTCGGTTTTATTTTAATTTTTCTTTTTGGTATACAATTATTTAAATTATCTAGCAAAATATTATTAAATATTTCATAGTTTTCAGTAATATTTTTTTCGTTTGATAGTATGCTTTGCCATTGTACATTTTTAGATTTGACTTAAATTTTTCAATATTAGTAGAGTTATAAAGTCTTTTTACTGAGTTCCAGGTTTTCACTATGTTATCATTATGATAAGTTGTGATGTTCATTATTGTTGCAGCGTGGTCCGAAAAACCTAAATCCTCAACCTTCGTAATGTATTGTTGTTTAGGCAGATTTGTGAAAATAAGATCCAAGCATGTGGAGGATGTGGGCGTTATATGTGTTGGGTCTTTTATGCATTGTCTCGCTATTTAGCCTGAAACTCACCTAAAACAAATCACAACTGCTATACCAGGAGATATTGGTGAGATTCCTTGATCTTATTTGGTAACCCTCAGTTTTCTTGGTTGAAGAACATTGGTATAATTCACTCCTTGCCTAGCTTCAGACGGAAGTTGTTAATTTATTTTCTTCTCTCTCTCTCTCTTTTACCTATCGTAGTCCACTGCTGGACATAGGACTCCCTCATTTCTTATTGTTAGTGAAATATTATGCACTAAGTTCTAGAGTTACATGGCCTTATTTGTCTCTCTCGAGTACACTACTGGACGCCTTACTTGGTGTTGGTGTACATGGTACCAATATTCTTTATTTTTATTTAATAATTTTTTTTATTTATTTTAGTTTTATCTCCTGTTTTTTATTTTTATCAATGTTGTCTACCTATGGATGATGACGGTATTACGATAGAGCTCCTAAAAGCGATGAGTTGAATAGACTTTAAAGGGTATATGTATCAGACTAAAACTTATATCTAAACATTTTCCAATGTTGTGTAAGTACTGTTGGTGTACCATTTTTAATAAATAAATGGGAATAAAGATATATCATTATCATTCTTATCACCTAATAATATGTCCACCGCTGAAGGAAGATATTTTTAAAGAGTGAGATTTTCTATTTATCATACTTGTTTGCTTTGTTGGTACTTATTCCATACAAAATGTATAAATAAACCAGTGGCAGCCATCGTTGACTCACGTGACACAAATCCAATTCGGAGATGATGTATACTTGGTATCGGACAGTAAATTATATAGGTTTTTACTTCGCGCCCGATTACTTGAGTTTTTATGTGGTCGTAAACTGCGTCAATTATTGTGAAGTTGTAAATCATAACGTACAAGGCGGCTAGGTTTTTAATGGATTCCCTTTCTGTGACGGTAACTGTAAAATCGATATCGTTATTTTTGGTGTAAATTTCATAATAAAAAATGAGATATGCGCTTGTATTGCAAATCGTAATTCTACTCTCACGTGATTGATTATATTTTGTCAATAAAATTTTAAGATACAGTTTTGAAAGCCTATGTAAAATATATGTCTGTCAAAAACAAATAAGTTGGTTTTGTGGTAGTTAGAGGTTTGAGGAACATAATACAACCAAGAATATTATATTAAATGTGGGAAAAAAATATCAGTAGTACTTCTTGCATTTGCACTAAAGCTTGGGAAAGTCAAGTTCTGAGTTACCAATTCTGCAAACAGTTCATCGAGGATTCCTACGCTATTCAAACCTTAAAATTTCTAATAGCTTAGTAATTTGCGTTGCATTAAACGGTTCGCCGTCATAACGAATTAGCACTCTGCGGACACTTCGCGCCGATTAATAACGCCATCATGGCTCCTGATTGACCAATCGGAAGGCCGCGTGCAGTATACCGTTTCGGCGAAAAATCGTATCACGCACGAACACACACGATCGAGATTGGACTGTTATGACAGGTGCCTTACATAACCTTTTTTGTGCGAATACCGAGGCTCTATTTAAAATCGGAATGTACCAGACGCTGTCGAGCCACAATTTGTAGGGGGCGCGAGAGCGCACGGTGAAAAAAGATGCGAGCATTTCTGCATTGCACTGCGCATAAGATGCTTGCCCATTAAAATTCCTGCCCGCGCACCGCGCTCTATTTAGAGCAATAATAGACCTCATAACGACCCTAGTTTGCCCTGTTTACGCGTCCCAGTCCCAGAAACAAGAAAAGTATGTGTTCGAGCCGCTCCGGCTATGGATTCCTCGATACCCATCTTAACGACGCCGAGATTTAGTGGGTGAGAAATTTTGAGACCCTATTATTATAGACTAATCATCGTTACTGCGGAATAACTGATAATAAGAGGGTTCTGTACGCCTACAAATGTAACTCCCACGCTTTGAATTATCTTCTCTATAAGGCTTATGTAATGGGGTTGGAGACATCGGGAGGCTACAAAAGATTAAGATTTCTTAGATGCCTACGACACGTCGTAACGCGAAGTACACAAATACTATATTCAGTTGCACCTTAATTGTTAAATAGAAGGAGTGTTTCAAATCTATTATTTAGTTTATATTTACCGATTACAATTCTTTATTCGTAATATGTTTAACAGTACTCTCTAAAGTAATTATTGTCACGTGGTGTCCCATAATATGCATCACAACTAAACTTGCAGACACTTATCTCAACTCCTGCGCATCTCTCATTCCAAACACTTACACACTGGACGGATGTCACGTTCAATTGCTCAATTTGTTTCTGTGACAGCAATTTATCACCTTACTTCCGTAATTTATTGTTTTTTGTAAATGTATTCCATGTGGTGATAGCAGATTAAAATACAATTGTCACCAGTCGTACCAATCCTGCGGGTACTGTAAGAGCCAACTTTTGGATTTCCAGCGTAATGTTTTTTTTTTCGGAATTACTTATCGCTATTGACCGCAGGTGGTCTTCACAGCTTCACCGGACAATTGGTGAGCGCAGATGGCTCTCAGCCCAAACAGAGAATGGGTGGTAGCGACCTATCACTATACCTAAACTGTTATAGGTATACATACAGCTTTCTTGAATCCGTGTGCCAAGGTGGAGAGTAGTGAACTGACACCGGCTTTTAAGTTATTTCAAAATGGCAGATTTGATAAATATATCTTGAACTAAAGTCTACCATCATCGCTATCAATATTGTGCTCTTTTATGTTAGTATTGGTAACTAGTAAACGTTGTTTTATTGTATCATTAGCATCATTGTCATCACGGTGTTGATTGGAATGCCGCTTATCTTAATTGTCATCTCTTATGTTTTGTCTGCATATAAGACACTTATCGTCTCACAATGTGGATCAACGTTGTCACGACTATCTGCAGCAATCTTAACGGCTTCTTCTGGCTTGGCGGTCATTTCTTTGAGCTTTGTAAAGAAGTTATCACCTCCGTTGCGAACATTACCCCCCTTAACAGTAGAACAATGGACAATTACACCTCCAACTTAATGGCTCTACGGCAGCTGCAAAAGAAACCAATTGTCAATACATTACTCCAACTGGCCGAAGAAAACCTGCTGAGAGCTCTTACTGCATTGACATACAGTCTGTAATTCCAACCGCAACATGTCTATTACATTGGTCGGTGACGATAATTTCTATTGGTAAGGAAAGTGAGTGAAATAACTTGTTTCCCAACAATTGTGTGTGTGTGGAAAGCGACGGAAAACGTATTTCACTTATAGTGAAAACCTGTTGAGGCGTCCACGATCGTTCTTCGGTATTCATTGCGCTTGACTATTGTGACGTCACCGTTGTGTCCCACTTATTTGTTTCTTAGTTTTTGTTGCGTAATCTACGCGCGTTTCCATCTGTCGACAATGAGTGGTAGTTGCTTGTGATCACGATAATATTGTGTTGTTAGGACAATGACTGTTTTCTCTTCGCAATTTCAAACTATCAGGCACATGACATGCAGGGCTTTCATCTAAGAACGTCAAACACAATTTACCTGTCATATGCGTTTACTAAGCATTTAAATGATGCCAGGGTTTCCATTATGTTTGACATGGAAACTGCAAGTTGTATCATGTATATGTTGTTTTCCACGCTTTGAAGCACTAGTCTCTTTTGCTGAATATTTTAGTTAGGTAATCACGAAAGCCATTTATGTTTTTGACTTTGTGTGCTGTTTAAATTTGTTTCCAGTTTCTGTGAACAAGCGATGAACGTTTTGTACTTCACGGTTATTTGACGGGAACATTTACACGGCTGCGTAACATGTCACCTAACGCATAGTCCGGTGCATCACAGTGGATTCACCTTGGACTCGTATTACAGTAGTCGCGTCCGATGCATTCGTCCGGTTGTTGCATGTCTATTATTAGAACTATTGTGTAACATATTAGCTACTGAAATGTTGTTTGTGGAGATTGTGTTACCTTTTGAGTTATTGTCATCTTATATTTTACACAGCTAAGTTAGAGTATATTTTTGATCCTTTTTTATGGTTTAAATAAACTGAACAAACTAATGTGAATTAAATGACAAGAATACGTATTATATTTAGCTGATCTTTACGCTTTACGAGTCCAGGACATAACCGATGTTGGCATGTATTATTAACTTTTTGGATATAAACTTTGTCTGGTAAGGAATAATTTTCTGTTATAACCTTCACAACAGTTCAAGTGACGTATGTTTTGTGATGTAACTACGTATTATTAAAAAAAATTAAGTGATTAATATTTGATGAAAATTTGATTATGTTCACTTACTTAAATCAAAACAATGTTCAACTTGATTTTGAGATAAAACCATTGCCAAGATTAGTGCGTGAATGTTAACCGATGGTATTTCATTCAGTGTCCTGATGTCCTCAAACTTGTGATAAGTTCCTCAATCAGAATCAAAGTGGTATTGTATTATTGAGTATCGATTCGGACATTCACCACGACGTATTGCCGCATTGGACATGACAATGGCCTTGGGGCGATGGAGCGATAATGAATCAGAGTTTCACACGTATCAAAATCGAGCTATTCAAGGCGCGCGTGAGAGCTGCGCGGGCGCAGGGGCGACTAGGGGTGAAACGTCGCAAACTTTTGTATTTTTAGTAAATTTAAATTGTTTATCATTAATTTATCCTAACACGAATACCAATATATATGTACGTACATTAAACCTTTAATAGATTCATAAGCTTTCAGACCCTGGCTTTCAGGTTAAAACTGCCTTGAGATGGCGCCTGTACACAATAAATAAGTAGCTTATATTAAATTAGATAAAGCAACTGGACCTAGAAGCGGTTCATTACCTTTTTTCAACGTAAAAGATATAATCAAATTGTGTTTTCATATGCTGTCAAAAATGTTGAGCTGATTGAACGTTATCTAAATGATTAAACATTAGCTAAAGTCGATCGTTTTGGATGCTCATGTTTCCATAAGAATAATATTTGCGTCAACCCTAGCGAGGCCGGTGGGCGTGACGATTTATCGAGTGCATTGGCGAAAGTGTCGCCAACCGCGCTTTGATCCTTCCACTAAGGCTGATTAATCGTGGCGATCGGAGAAATTCTAATTTATAACGCCGTTGACTGTCTTAGCTTTAATAGGTAAGCTTTTGTTACCTAAACGTGTGGTCGGACTCGTCCGCGTTTATTGCTTTTCATATTGGATTTATCGCGAGGACGTCTAGAATTTCGCATGCAGATATATTGAAGAATTATGCTGAAAACTTACTATATTTTGGCGACCAGCGGTGTAATAAATGTATCTCGTTAGTTGTTTTCCTAGTACCTGAAATATCGATTGTCATCATCATTTCGGCTGTACTGTCCACTGCTGAATTTGATCTTCGTGGACTATTCTTGTCGTTGAGGGGTTTTGGATCGTAAACAGTTGTCCATTACGTGTTAGCGATAGGCCAGAACCATCTACCATGAACTATTATCATCATCAGCTTATTAAACCTCCCCAACGAGGGGCACGAGCCTTCACGTACGCGGGTGTATAGGCCTTAGTCGTCCTCGCGGGCCTTTGCGGGTTGGACGACTGCACGCACAACCTTTGAATCTGTTCGCAGGCGTGCGCAGGTTTCCTCACGATGTTTTCCTTCACCGTAAGAGCGTCGGATAAACGCATGAACTGTTAAGTTCCCTTATTTTCCGAAATATTAAGTTCCTCTTATATCCCGAAAGGTTCCCGATAATTGATACTCCTTATGCCTTTATATATGTTAATAACTATTCTTAATATTAATACAATGGTAAATACCATCAACGACGGAGGCCGCCAACAGGTCATTTTCGCTCTTACAATATCAATGCTATTTACAAGCATAGAAAGTCCAATCACGACACAACTTTCGTGCTTGTTTTGTCAAGTGGCTGACAAATGAAATCAACAGCTCAAATCAAGGTTATATGTCTAAGTATCAAGTACCAAAGTCAATATTAGCTTGTGCGAAAATATATGTACCTAGTTTTAATTTGATTGTAGATTGAAATATCAGACGTAAGACGTAGTCGTGGTCAACCTTGTGCGAACAACAGTAGTGATTAACTTTTGATTGCTGTATTGATTATTTAGACCCCAATGATAAGGTGTTACAGCTCGATTGACGGGCAAAAACTGACAATAAACAATAGATTTTCTATGGTTTCCCTGTGACAGTATTCGTATTAGTCGCGCTAATTCTAAATCTATAGTATTAGTAATGGTTAATCCTGGTGATTAAAATAACATCAACTAAAGAATTTGTTTAACATACCTTAAAATACATAAATCGTTTAACTTAAACTAGGTCATCATCGTCATCTCAGCTCATTATACGTCCTCACCGAGGGCACGAGCTTACATACACGAGTACATACTTTTGATAGATATATCAAATATATCTATCAAATAGTATGTAATACGTTAAAAAAACGATGCATTCCTTAAGAGCATTAACACTTCACGATTTTCTTGTGCAATCAGTTACTCCAAATAGAAAACAATAAAAAAATACACATTGAGAACATCAACGTCTCAATCGGATCGAAGACGCTCGCACTAAATGATCTGTCATTAGTTGCGCGCGCGCCTCTATGCGCCTGCGCATCGGCACAATGGCTGCCCATGATCCGCCATTGAGATGTGTACAATGAGATAGTATCAAACTTCAATACCTGTTTACACTTTTAAAAGAGATCTATGTGTTCTAGTTTATACTTATTTTTTAATTGACCTTTGAGTAGTCACCTACTATACCAGGAGTTCTGGGTTCGATCCCCTTGCAGTACAGACTGTACTGTTTTTATTGGTCTGGTTGTTTTCGCTATATTTAATGTTTTATTTTCATAAAATTGTACTTAGTAGGTAAGAATTCTGTTATGCCTAAGTCAAGGCAACAGTCAATAAGGCTAAGGCTAAGTTCAGACGAGAATTTCTTATTGATTCTGCAAGTGTTAGAAATCATCAATCTTAACAGTCAATAACATGAACATACGTAACCATAGAGAGTGAATCCGTCAAATTGAAAATAGTCATCATTTAAAAATCCGATACAAAAACCAATATTTGTTAATGCGCAGAAAACGTTAGAAGACTCAATGAACATTCACAATTAACGGCATTTAAAGGGTCCCTCGTAAATCTTGATAATGAAATGCCCACTGACTCACAGGTCTGACTGTTATACAAACAATGACTTCTGTCGTTGCACCGTTTAAAGTTGATTTTCGTTCGAAGCGCACGCGCAGATAAGTCATTGGAAAGTGAAATGAGGGCGCACCTGATGTTGCTTTCTTTGCGTCTCGTTCTTTTTGCTTCAGTGAGAGTGGTCTAGATTCGATAATTGTGTCGGTAGCGTTTCCGTGACGAGCCCGTCTCGGCCTACCGACTGTTTCGAGTGCCATTGATTGTCCGAGACCCTATTTGGTAGAACATTAATGAATGATCATTGATAGCTGTGTCACTCTATACAGGGCTCGATATTGGAACCTTTCTCTGTCTTACATTACAGTCGCACGTTTACTTTCGGAATTAATACTTATATTATTTGTGGGAAAGTGTCTCATTCTTCTGAGGGCCCGTGACTCAATGAGTGTTGCCCTACCGATCTGGAGGGCGCAGGTTCAATTCAAAATCAAGAATTTTCGAAATTAGATGTACGTTATCCGACGCTCTTGCGGTGAAGGAAAACATTGTGAGGAAACCTGCGCACGCCTGCGAAGAGATTCAAAGGTTGTGCGTGAAAACGGACCCAATCCAATCTGCACTAGGCCCGCGTGGACAACTAAGGCTATACCCTTTACGGATAGGCTCGTGCCCCTCGGTGGGGACGTTTAATGATGATGATGTCTCTTTCTGTGTTTCACTGTGTATTTTTCCGTCCTATCGAATAAATTAAGTAATGTAAGCGATATTTCCAAGTAATTCTGATGTCTATTATAATGTAGGTATGGTTCAAGTAAATATTTCAGAAATTAGTTTGTTATCATGAACTCGAATGTGGCTTTCGATAAGAATAATGACTATGATATTTTATCTTTTAAACTAAGTTGTATATTCCATCCTAGTTCAAAGCCCTTGATATACTCAAATAATCTTAATGGTAATAGTCGTTAGCTTTTATTTTGTTGGTCCTTCAATGATTGAATATATCATAAAATTTACTAGAACTTAAAATTAATTTTCAAATTAATTTATAGCAATTTGAATCGAACAAATTCCAGTGACATAGTATAGTTTAAGTTGTATACTATATAGTAGAAATATAACTTAACGTTTTTAATGCACCTTTGAGAAGTTTGGTTTCATAAAATCTCCGACAAGATTTTGAGTAAAGTCAAAGCTTTCTCTGTTGATCCTCTAAAACGATCCGTTGAATGATCAATCCGCGGGGCTAGCTCGTGCGCAGACGCCTCGGCGCTACGCTATCGCGCAGGCTGCGCGTGCGCCTACGAAAGTGCAAGTTGCCCAGTTCCCACGACCCCCGGCGCACCACCGCCACTGGGAAACTATCGATTATTGTGTTCCGAATTATTTACACTTTCGTGAAGCAATCTGGCCTGCGCATGAGATCTCGCCGCGATATTGCATTCGTATATTCATATCATTGCAGCCGTTTTTGGTGATACCATTGTTAGCGATGGGAAATATCAAATTTGATTTACCAAAAATGGTTCATACTGTAACGATATTCATAATCGCTTATGAACTTTCGATGTTTCAGATCTTGACATCGTTAAGGTACTTGATTAGTCGGCTGCACGATTCAGAAACGAGATCGAGAAGCCGTGAAATCGCTTATTATGGCTTTTCGCCGTGGATTTAAATGATAACCATCTGGTTGTGAATGCTAATGGAAAAAGGGACCGCGATGATAATGTCATATTCCATTCAAGGATTAAGAATCGTTATGGTTTTACTTTATTTGTGCGCGAAAGCTTTACCCTTGCGGGTGGACAGCTACTGCACTGGAACTAATTAGGACCTCATAAATATCAAAGCGATGAATATGAAGTGTTACGTAGCTGCAATATTGGTTTATACCGGTGTTATTTATTGTTGTAAATTATATTATTGGAGCATAAGCGCTTCTTGTAATATCCGTCCAAGTGATGAACTGCTGCAATAGGTTAGTTCTTGAAAATAATAATAAAAAATATCCTGATATCCCAGTCCTCCGTTTTTCTCATCCAGCCTCCACCCACCTTTCGCAAGTCGTCGGTCCATCGGGCCGGAGGGCGCCTACGCTACGCTTGCCGAGACGCGGACTCCACTCCAGAACTCGTCTGCTCCAAGGCCATCGGTTCTGCGACGTGTGGAATGTTCATTGGGTTTAAATTAAATTTGCATGAAGTTTAACAACTCTATGAATATCTCACATGAGGATTTTAATTTTCAACAAAAGCATCCAATTATATGGACATTATGACCCGTCGTAAACATCGTATTTATGTCCCAATATCGAATATTATATTTCATAAATCATATCTAGATTAAATAAGCTGCTACCAGCAGCTCGGGCGTGACTTAACAATCGCGTCCGCCTTTCAATCAGGGATAACCGCAAATTATGTCATACTGATCCCGGCAATGTTGCCAGAGCTTCATCTCTTAAGAAGCCTACCCGCAGCGCGTATGTAGCCAATTGTAGCCTCGAAGTAGCCCATATATTCCCCAAGGCAGGAAATTTAAGAACATTAAAAATCTTAACTTTCATCATACTAAGCGATTTTATAATAATTATAAACACTAAATATATATAAATGATGATAAAATGACAATATAACAATGCAATGTATAGTTGTTTGTTGAAATATTATAAACTCAAATTCATATTTCAAAAAAGTATACAGCCGAGTTGGCTACCTTTAAACCAACGAATAAAATCTTAAATGTCACCCAGTAGTACAGATATCCCAAATGGGCGCTAAATAGCAGCCAGTGTTGCCACTTTAGCTCTTTTGTAGCTAGATCTAGCATTTTTCACCTATACTCCTTTTTTAACGATTAAGCCCCGAAATGAGCAATCTAGCTCTTTTTCACTGTGTTGAAAATATTACCAAATGAAGTTTTCGAACATGCAAACAAGTATTTTGCTATTTCATCGTCATTAAGACCTATTTTTAGAGGCTCTATAAAAACGGCTCATGACATGATTATCAGCATTTTTAGAACAGAAAATATTGATGCTCAATCTAGCCCCTTTTTTTTCTCAAAAGCCTTTTTCAAAAAGTGAGGAGGCAACACTGATAGCATCATCTGGCAACCCTGGATCCAGGTCGGCTGTTATACGCTTGTCGAGGGGCAATTTATGGACTGAAGGAGTTAAGGCATGCGGATACTGGGAGGTTCGAAATCTTGTTTCGGGAGAATGCTAAGAAATTGTCCGGTCCATTGAAGTGTACAAGCCCATAGTGTAATTGGCCCAATTTTCGACAGTTACATGTCTCTTGGTATTTTGATCAGTTTTATTACGATCTTCAGTAAGGGTTTTTATTATGAAATACAGGTTGAGTTTACCTTACGTTGTTGTAATAAGACCTTAGATCAACATTTTTTTCAGTGCGCCAAGTATAAGACTTAGAGTAATACATGTGTTTTCCTAGGAATTTCAAACCAAATATTAGACATCGGCATTATTCATCTAGATTTTAATCAAGGTTTAGCACTGCTATATTGAAATTTCAGCTACTGTAACATTTTAAACCCATTGAACGTCGGAAATCCAGACACAATAGAAAATCTATTGTGTCTATCGTCTTTAGGCGTCATTCGCGGTCAAAGGGTTGAACATAGACGACTAGTGAGCGGTTATCCTAAGTTTCTGAAAAAAAAATCTGTTTTACTTTAATTTGCTAAACTGCTTCCATGTCAGCTGTGATTGTCGTGGCAGTTTGTAATTAAGGCTACTTGTTTGTATCGCTTACGTATATATTAATGTAATAAGTGAATGTCTTGTAAACTGTTCTAAATAAATAAACTAGAATCAATAAAAGATACAGCATTCGTTTTATTATTGACCCTCTAAATTATTTATGCATTTGATTTGGACAAAGTTATGGTCCGGATTTATATTCTACTAAATACTCGAACTGTTAAGCATGATTTGTGCGTTTTAAAGATGTGTCGCTTATAAAAATACTTGTAGTATGCTTGACAAGTATATGCATTTATTGTTGCATCGATATGTTTATTTATTGTGAAAATATTTAAAAACGCGTGTCAAATAAATAAACCCCCGCAGTTTGCAACGTTTCTCGGCATGTGACAAATTTTAATGGTGGCACATGTTTTTAAAAACGTTTTTTGGTACGAGATTTTAAGGAGTTATTTATAATTTTAATATTAGTATATGATTCAGTTATATTTTTTTTCAATGTTTGAACTAGTCTGATTTAGTAAAAGGGTGGATTTTACCGCTCCGCCGGGAATTTGGTTCCGTTAACAATAGATGTTCTGTTGTTTTTCCAGTTAAAATGTTAGTGGATAAAGAGAGCATCCAGTATGTTATAACAGTATTACAATAATATTACTTTGCTCTTCTGGTACAAGAATAATCTTCTTCTTGGGGCTACATTGCGCTGTGTGAATGTCAGTGGATTATTATTTATTTGTCGGTTTGGATTAACCAAATTATTTATTGGGCTACTTTGATCGCCCTTTCATTTGCCAAGCAGAGGTCTCGGAAACCGCACGAAGAAAGAGTTCGAAGTGTTCCATTGTCTGAGGGGTACTACAGTCACACATACTGCTTCTGGAATATCCCATCTTACCGATTCTCACGGCACCGGCCAACACCCACCCGCAGTCTATTCATAGACAATGATGACGTATGATGTTAGTAATACTGTTTTAAGCGATGGCGGTAACCCCACAGACCCCGGACAGTTTTATGAAACGAGTAGTCAGTATGCGGTTGGAATCGGTTGCTTAACAACACTTAGCTGTCGTCAGACTTTGAGCAGTAAAAATCCAAATCGGCTTAAATACTGCGTTAATGCGTACCTATTACTGGGTTTAATGCGCTCACGCACACTTTTCCTATTTAAAAATAAACTATTAATGCCGTAAGATTACTCTGACGGAGAAATCTCAGAGTAATTCCTGCAGCTTCGCTTTAATTGGTTCGTATAAATGATTATGACCTAGCGAGTAAGGTTCAGATTTAATTAAAGGTGTTGGTTGTGTGTGTCGGTCTTGCCATTGAAAAAATAGTTTAGTTTCTATCATCAAAATGGTTTAGGGCTGGTCCCGTTCATAACAAACATTTGTGTGCAAGAAATGCCTCTTTGATAGATTTAGATGGTTCATGTGTAAGAATAATGTGTTTTGACTAAAATAAACCTATATGAGTATTTTTATCCATTATTGAGTACAAATGGGTAGGTTATAGTTCAAGCTTCTAGTTTAAATTTTGGCTATATATAGATGTGATTGTCTATCAATATTTATTTATACCATTACTCATCACGACAAAAGATTTTCCAACTCACTGAGCCCATTTGCGCATGCGCAAACGCACCGGTGTTCACGCGCAGTGATGCCCATCTCGGCGACTCACGCGCAGATTCGATGCGCAACGCTTTTGTCACCGTAATGGTGTAGCGGTGTGCCCAGGGGTACCGTTGGATGTACACGTGGTACTTGTCACCGATGGTACTCTGTCGTGCTACTGAGGTGTTCTGATAGTCATTTTTAATGGCATTTTCAAAGTGAATTGTGACCAAAATCACTTAATCGTAAGTGATGGGTCTGCCCATGACAGCAATGTTAAGTAGATGGTAGACTTGATACTTAGTCGTCTAGGTAAGTACCACCACAGTGCCAGATATCGTCCCGTGAAACAGAAGTATTTTGCACTTCTTTTTTTCGGGATGAGGGCACTGTGGCTTGTAAAATTACCGGGTATAAGAGCCCTAACATCTGCTGTCTCGGGTGTCGGGCGCAGTGCGGCAGTGATGGAGAATAATTACTTTTTATCAGTTGTAGTTGTTTGTTGTTGTGTTGAAGTGCAGTGGGCTGGTCACGTATGTCGCAGAGCCGATGGCCGTTGGAGCAGACGAGTTCTATGGTGGAGACCGCGTCTTGGCAAGCGTAGCGTAGGACGCCCTCCGGCCCGATGGACCGACGACTTGCGAAAGGTCGCTGGTGGAAGCTGGATGCGGAAGGCGGAGGACCGGGATGTCTGGCACAAAATGGGGGAGGCCTATGTCCAGCAGTGGACTGCAATAGGTTGAAGAGAGAGAGAGAGAGTTGTAGATCTCGATCAATGCCGCTTTCATGGTGTGGCGTATGACTTACCATCAGGTGAGCTTTCTGAACTGACCTGAACCTGACAGGTTTGTTTGCTGTTTTGCGTTATATCGCCTACAGTTTTAAAGGTATATAATAAATAAAGAGGAATACTTTAATATGATGACGATATTACGGGTTGTCGGAAGACACAGGTCATACAGGGTACGTACTGCTTATTTGCATACAGGAGTGCACGTCACTGGTGTATGGTAGCGTCTTACGTTAGCGTAAAGTAAGACGGACACTAGCTGGGACAGTGTTGTCAGGTCCGATTTGTTTTAAAACGGTACATGAGGTCAAAATAATCAGGATTGCAGATCGGGACTGTAAACAAAAGAAATGAGACGTGACGCTGATGTGTGCCATTTTCAAGTTTACAGTAATGTGACAACTTTATAAAAAAATATATCGGGACATTTAGCGTCCCGACCAGGTAAAAATCGGAACGTCGCGCGCAAATCGGGACACTTGGCAATATTGAGCTCGGAGGACTAACTTGCAAACTCGCTTTTAGAAGCTTTATAAAGAAAGCAGAGAACTGGGAAGTCTTGCGTAATTTGGGGTGACCTATGTTCGGTAATGGACTGCAGCAAATAAAAGTTAAAGATAAAAGCCGTAGAGATTTGACTTGATACCTTTGAAAACGTCAAAACACATGAAAGCGTTAAATATTATCTGACTCGTCTTCTCGGTTAACTGAGCAGTAGCTAACTGTATTTAATGACCACAATTTACCTAATTGTGGACTAGTTCCAAAACCCCCCACAGTGAACGTCTGCGGTTTCCGAGAAGTGTTATTGATAGATGTTACGGACATTTAAAAGGCGGTTTTGTGTTTAATTTATGACGCCATATTTAATGGATTCATCATTTTAATAATGAATGATAACCACTGATATTCACGCAGTGCCACCTAGAAAGTGTTAGTATGTAGGTAATTCGTGTAGGTCACTCGGATTTTTCGGGTACTAAAAAACCGAGTAAAAATCGCATTAACTTAAATGTACTTTTTTTGCAAATAAATATAATTAGAAACACCCAGACCAATACAAACAGAAATGTTTATGCAAACAAATGTTTGTACTGTCCGGGATCGAACCCGGAACCAAGGTTGCTTAAGCAAAATGTGGTGTTAAGTTACTCGTATATATATAAAAATATAAAGGATTCTATCAAATCTTAAATCCTAAGTATTATAATTTTTATCTTCTTCATTTGGTTTTGGTTGGTTTGGGCTAGATGGCGCTGTGTGAATGTCAGTGGATATTTATTTATTATATATTATTATTATTATTTAGTAAGTTATTATCTTAAAAGCCATATAAATGTTATTTGGAATCGGCTACTGCTTCATAATTATTGTTCGCAAATCAACTGCGGACTGTGACATTAGTAACGGCTCACCAGAGATCACTCGACCCGCGGAATCGCCGCCATGAATGTGTCATCGGGGTCGTTGACCTGACACATGTTACGTCTTTCGGTTTAAATGCTACAGATGGCAGATAAATTGTTGATCTAAAAAGTCCGAAATAAATTGATGACGATTGATTATGAACTCCAAGAACGGGAGATCTTTTATCAACTAAAATGATGGGAGTATGGCAGTATCAAGAAAACCCTAAAATGATACTAATCTTGGCATGTTAAAAAGTATGCACTTATGAACGTCAAAAATATACAAAAATACAATAAAAAACAATTAAAATACCAAACTAAAATATAAATTTTGCTTGAAAAAAAAAGCGCTTCAGTGGTTTGGCCTGTTGAGAAAGAAGTACCCAAGAAAAGAAAACTCAACAGTGCACTTTTTTTAAACAATTATTTAATAATTGAACGCCGGGAACCCAGGCACAATAGAAAATCTATTGTGTCTGGCGCCTTAAGGCGTCATTGGCGGTCAAAGGGTTAAAAAAGCAAGTTCGTCTGTAGGAAACACAAAATTACTGGATTCTCGGTTTTATTCCGAGATTGAGAATTTTGGTAACACGGGTGTATATAGGTACTATTTATATTATAAGCAGTTTCTAGTACCCACTTCTTTCAAATTAAAAAAAATAGTTGCGACTGATATTTTTGGGTCGATTATGTGAATTCATCAAAGTAGTCACAACTTTATAAACATCGGTCATTTCTTCAGACCGCTTCAGACAAAATGTAACCTCACATCACCGCATGACATCACATGATGCAAAAATAAGAGGTCCATTAACCCACTGTTTAAATACCATATGCAATCTTATTTTGCGAAATGCAAGGTTCAAAATTGAATCAACATAGGGATTTATAACGCTGCAGTTATTCGAATTATACGAGGAAATGTTGTTTTAGGGCATTTACCCGACCTCGTGAGAACCCTTTGTAAGTTAGGTATATTATTTATATAAAATAATAAATTGTAACAGCCCTGACTATTTGTAGCCATTGGATTAAGTTTAAAGGTATGCAAAAATGAAAGCAATGACTATATATGGTAAAATAACAACAGAAATATCAATAATTATAGTAGATTATAATGATACGTAAAACTTCCTTAATATTCATTCTTGGAACTTAAAGTTTCCAAATAGCATTACTTTGAGTCATATTTTCTCCATTGTCACTGTAAATATCAAAGTAGTATGATGGAATTCCAAAGTTTGGAACGACTTTTCAATATTGTATTCAAAGTATCCTGGCCATTGTCCAAATGTCAATGGACTTGAAAAATGCAATAACATCTACCTACTACAAAAGGTCATTGGAATTCAATAGATTACAGTTCATTTGGTTTTGTTCATATATTTGTATGTTTAATCTGTATATTTTTTAATGCTTCTTAAATTTTAAAAATATAAATTTAATTTCTTTTACTTAACAGCATCATCGTAATCGAATTTCAACCAAGAAAAAGTCTTTCCAATTCAGTGCCATTTTGTATCTCCTAGCTGAAATAACTCAGCTTTTTAAATATTACAAAATTCATTCATAGGTTATCTGAAGGAAATGTATGATCAGTTGAATACTGGCAAATTTCACAGCGAATAAATTTTTGGCTGGCACAACGCGATGATTAAAAAGTCTTGTACCAACGTGAGACCCAAAAGCGAAAAAGAGTTTGTTATGTTAGCCTTTCGAGTTTTACATCATGTTTATTAATAACAAGCCATCGTCCGGTGTCAGCTCTTCCCCATTATCTTCACTTTTTTGCAACAATAGCCATTTGCTTTATGTTTGAGGGCGTTGTGTGAAGACTTGACGCCATTAGTGTATTTCGCGGAAGGTTGCTTCTTGTTAAATTCAGTTATGTGTTGTGGGATTAATTATTTCGTATTAATTTCCTCGGACATTACATGAACTTTGTACAGCGTTCCAGATATCCACTTGTTTAAATTATTTTTAGTAGGTTAAATTGCCGTATTGCAGTTTGAGTCAATCGGATTTTTTGTTTAACATAATTCCGATTCTCTACTTTTGTGTTTATGCTATATTCATTCATTCTCTTAATGTTATGACAATCACAAATAATGAAGTATGTTTGCACTGTATACAGTTTATTTTTATGGTATAAAGTTGATGGATGTAAGGAATTATTCCGGTATCTTGTGTTTGTTTCGTCACTTTATTACGCGCCTTACCAATACGCTATATTCATAACTAGTTTATATTATTTTGTATGCTCTTAATGTTATGACAATCATTCATTCAAAGTGTGGTACAATTTATTCTTCTTTAACGAAGATGTTTTTATCGAATACTTAAGTAACGGTAACCGTTGACTGTAGCTCCTGTACAATTCACTGAGGCTTAACTTTGTATTGTAGCCAATGTTCATTTTTAAGATACCCGATGATGTAAACCGTACCCTTATCTGTACTGTTTCCTGATTGTATTCTTTTTGTTCGCAGGCAAGTCGAAAGATATCCAAATGCGGGTATCTGTTCGTGGCGCCGGGTTGGGACTTCTCAAATCCGCTCTACAGAACAAAGGTAAGTTTATTGATGGGCTTTTTGCGTGTATCTGCCGTCGATGAATTACCTGTAATCTACATGGAGGTAATGTTTTATTATTTTTAGGATTCAATTGGGGACCTTTAGGGATAGCGTTGTTGTTTTCATATTGCAGAACATTGAATAAATATCATCATCATCATCATCAGCTCATTAAACGTCCCCACTGAGGGGCACGAGCCTACCCGTATAGGGTGATTAGGCCTTAGTCGTCCACGCGGGCCCAGTGCGGATTGGACGGCTTCACACACAACCTTCGAATCTCTTCGCAGGCGTGCATGAAGGTTTCCTCACGATGTTTTCCTTCACCGTAAGAGCGTCGGATAACGTACATATATTTTCGAAAATTCGAATATACATTGGTACGTGTCGGGATTTGAACCTCAGCCCTCCCGGTAGGAAGGCGACAGTCCACAACACTGAGCCACCGACGCTCTGAAATAATATCATCATTAACGTCCAAATGAAGAACACAGGCTTTCTCACACAGTTGCTAAAATGTTTTTTTTAAGTAGAATAATATCTACTTATTAGTAGAAATCTTTATATGTAACAAAAAATAAAGTACTTAATTTTTATTCATTCATTCCAAGATGTCACGTTTTCAATATGAGCAGATATTAATTTGTTCTTTTTTACGACCGCCCTGATCTTTGCAATCTGTTTTCGTTATTACAATCACGTTTTGGAATCGATAAAAAGTCGCACAATCGAGCACATTGTTCGATTCGCACTTACAATTTTGTTTATAGCTCATAATTCGACCTCATACAACGGAATCCTAAAAGCGCATTACCGATTCGATGTCGCACGCCCCGCCCATTGCATTTTATGTTAATCCTTTGCGCAGTTGTCACAGTTCAATTGTTCGTTGCGCGCGCGCACATTGCACCCTCCAATTACTTTCCCGAAGGCAATTTTCGTTCCTTACGTATAGCACGATTCACAAAGATGACCACAAATGCCACCGTTGTGCGTAAGATGAAGAATATATTAATGACAGTCAAACAATAGACGAATACTCGAGCCGGGGATGACCCAGAAGAATTGGTCAAGTTTTCAAGAAGGCTGGGTCCCAAGCCGGACGAATGAGAGCTTGTATGAAAATATTGATAAATGTGAATGAAGCTAGGGAAGTAATTCAGTATCAGGTCAAGTGGCGCTCTATAATCTCTGCCTACCCCTTTGGGATCAAGGCGTGAACTTTATTTATTTGATTTACAATATAATTATGTAATATTGACGTTTATTGTGAGCGTAAACATACCTACCTACTTACAAGAATTTCTGCCGCGATACCGCCCACCACACTAAAGGTACCTAAAAACGTTTTCTGTGCACTGGTCATCTTTTGTAAATCGTACTATATATACGCATCATTACTGTCATAATGAGAACTGTTGCAATTATATGTGTACCGTTGGGAGAATTATGTAATTGCCGCAAAAATATTCAGATTAGTTTTCCATGGCACCGTTTTCATTAGTTTTAATGTTTATTGCGATGGTTTTGTTTTATTGAGATCGTTTTCAGATGACAAATAATGAAGTATGTTTGCACTGTATACAGTTTATTTTTATGGTATAAAGTTGATGGATGTAAGGAATTATTCCGGTATCTTGTGGTTGTTTTGTCACTTTATTACGCGCCTGCTTACCAATACGCATTATTATTTCACCCAAAGGTTGCCTAGAAGAAATTGCTACCTTGGCAATAAGGCCGCCAACATTGTACAGATCTCGCCCAATTGTATGGCCGCACTGAAAATAGTAAAAGTGCTTACTATATAAAGGTATAGATAGTCAAGTACAAATGTATGAATTTTGTATACTGCGCATCGTCTTGTGTGAAGTTCGGAGCAGCCAAAAAGTTTGGCGAAACCTATACTCGTGTTTTATTGTTACTTGTTGTGTTGTATGATTTTTTCTTATGTGCAATAAAGTATTTTTATCTTACCTTTATTAGAAAAAATAATGACAGTATATCTTTAAACGACAGGGGTCCTAAAGGAAACCTTTTAAGAACTAACTGCCAGGATTCACTGATTGCAAATAATGTTTGGTGAATATAAGATTCGGTCAAATTCTTGGATAACTTCTTTTTGTTCGGCATATAATAGTTATGACGAACCCGCACAAACTATAGGTACTAGGCGGTTCTAAAACTTTAAAACCCTTTGAACGCCAGGAATCCAGTCCATTGTTTCTGACGCCTTTAGTAGTCATATCATAACGCATCTCGCTTTGAGCGCGACAGCACCGGTTTCAAGATTGTGCTAAAATTAAATATGGGTTTATGGCCGTTCAATTTGAGTCCCCAAAACAAAATAAACTCGCGTTCACCTGACAAGCGCATTGATAACGCGATTTTTGATTCCAAAGATGAATGCCGCGCGGCCGGGTCATTTTAAGGCTGAGAGCCATCTGATCTCGCCAATTGCCCGGTGAAGCTGTAAAGGTCATCTGCGGCCAACAGCAGTAGTCAGTTCGAAAAAAAGCCGGATCAATTCTACTTATTTGCATGAAATTACGACACTTTATTTTTTATGTTTAAGTGTACAGGACAATCCGGACGGACACCTGATGGTCAGTGATACGCCTGACCGTAACAGAGCGGCATGAAGGAGACCAACAACTGATAGACAATTATTATTCTCCGTCAATGCAGCACTACGCCCGACACCCTAAACAACAGATGTTTACTAGCTACAGCTCTTGTTTCACGGGACGATATCTGGCACTGCGGTGGTACCTACCTAGACGACGCAGTCTACTACGTAGGACGAGTAGGACACTCGTATAGTCCATGTAATCCGGTTCATATTTAATGTTTATGGTTCAAAATGGTACTAGTAGGTATAGCAAAATGAATTGTCTCATGGTGTTGCTAACTAAAATTTACTATAAAACAGAACGAATGATTACTTACTTTTACTAATGAGAAACAACAACGATGTTATAGGCGTATTTTAATATTAACGGAATCGGGACCCTGGTCAAATTGCGCGGCGCAAGCGCATCTTTTTGACACTTTTTGGCGCCACAGCGCCCCCTGCCGGGCGTTATCGCAATGACCGCGCTTCGCATCCGATACTTTTGGTGCTGTTTGCATAATATATCATCTGAAACCTTATCAGCGATGAATTTTGGTACTGTGTAACGATGAGGAATGCATCAATCGGCAGGTTTATGTTAATGCTGCGTTGTTTTAACTTGTTGCTGCTCTTATGTATATTAATATCTCGTACTCTATTCTCTCTACAACCTTTCGCAGTTCATTGCTGGACACAGGTCTCCCCTATTTTGCGCCTGATATCCTGGTCTTCCGCTTTCCTCAACCAGCCTCCACCTGCGACCTTTCGCAAGTCGTCGGTTCATCGGGTCGGAGGGCGTCCTAACACTTACTCTATCGTTAAACTGTTATTTTGATCGATCAATCCTACTTAGGGTTATTTTTTGCTCACATGTGTTCCTTGTCTCGTATTGTTACTTACATTTTTTATCATTTGTATTCTTTTTAACATTAAACTTTACATGTTTTTTGGGGTCTGAAAATTTTTGGTGCAATAGGTACATATTTTATGACTAGAGGAAGAAAAATGTAAAAGCCAGTGTTTTCTTTTTGATATCAATATTTTAACACAGCAACAGTGTCGTGAACTATAATATTCAAATACACAGTGTATTTATGCACAGAACTATTTTTAAACATATCTTTGAGAAAGCGGGTATTAAGTACCAAAAAGAAAAAAACAAGGACTTGCCAAGATGATAAATTATGATCGGTCGAAGAGTTTATTTTTATACACAAATGTAATTATTTCCTTCAGTTCCGCTTTTACCATAATCGAAGCGATGGCCAAACGGACAGCGTGTACCAATGTCAGATGATTAATATTAATTATAACCTTTGCCCTTAAATTTTGGGAAACCTTCAACTGTTTTTGATTCTTTGCCTTTTTGTAATAAGCAACTCTGAAACGTTAACCGCCCAATCGCACTGATCTTGCGATAAATAATCGATCCCTTACGTTGTATCGATCGTACATCGATGTTTCTTTATCGATAACAGTCTTTATGGGTCCAATAAGTATGGAAACCTCTCGTGGGTTCCACGAAACACGATTAGGGTCTAATGGGTGTGTAAAAAAACGACCAGAGTCTACCAATGCAATGTGACCTTTGCATATCTTAGGTTTTTGGGTTTTTTTTCTAAGATGGATTTCTGTTTCAATAGCGTAATTTTAGTTCTTGTGGTTTTTATCTGATTAGTCTTTGGCTTTATGTGAAGCTCGACTTTGAAAAAGGAAAAAAAAATAAAAGGATTATCTTTGAGATGCTAATTCATAACGTCAGTTCGTATTCAAAGTTCCTGCGTTTATTTTGAACTTTTACAGTTTTTCATTTTCGATAAAAAAATCCACTGGGTTTGATTTTTTGTCGTATTATTGTAGCATAGAATAGCAATCTATTTGTAAATAAAACTTGTATTCTTTATTGTTTTACAAAGTTATTTACGGTATGTTAGTTACGAAACTTAATGGTTAGTATTTAACTTTATCTCTTTTTCTATTACTTGAGTTATTTTATCATTCACATTCATTGATTTACCGTGTAACAAAATACCTTTGCACAAATATTTCAGCTTTTTTGGGAATAATTTTTATTTTATGTTAATTCTGACCTCATAGAAAAAGATTACCATCAAAACATTACTTGTTTGTATAATTGCGAGAAAGTAACAATTAAATCTAACTGAAATGTCTCCAAAGTTCACATTACCCACGTCATGATATAGAAAACACCTATTAGTGTTCTAAATTGGCTGTTGAAAAAAGATATAATCTTGCACGCAGACATAGGTAACTTTCTAGTCATTTCGCGCGTCGCCCGACGTTTGCAGTTCCACTGCAACAGTTACCAAGTGGTACGAATCTTACGCACGACTGAACGTAGAAAGGCGATGCTGACTTTTTATACCTTTTCCTATTTTGTACATTGCTTATTTCTAAATGTTTCAATCAAAAGTGTTGCAATTTAAAGTTAATTGTGAATTCACCCTCTTTCTTCAATCTGTGGCCGTTCAGTGGACAGGTCTTTCCCATGTTGTTACATTTCCTCCCCTTTATTCATCTTGACCCAGCTAGAGATCTTCCGTTAGTTAATGGCCCTATGTTACCATTTCCAAGATCTGGTTTCCACGTCTGCTCCAAAGACAATTAATTATGCAAACGTCCACTGCTAGATTTAGGTTGTTCCCATTTTCCAGCAGGAGGATAAGTCTGAAACAGGCAGAAAAAATCTAGCAGGAAAACGCGATGTTCAGGACGTGAAAAACTTGGTCTAAAATGAACCTGGTTTCAAAAAAAGGTGAATGATTCGCACGTCACAGTCAAACATTATATACGAAAAGCGGTCATTTATGGGACCAAGAATTTTTTCGTCGTGATTTTTCTCTCAGTTTCAGACTCCTACTCCTATATAGGCTGGAAGTTATCCCTGCGTCCGTTAGACGCCAGCCGCAAAAAGTATATCCGAGAAAAACTGTCTATTATATTCCAATAGGATTGTCTTCATAGAAATTTCTCCAGAAATAGAAACCAGTGAACGGAGGACCTTTTTTGTTTCCGTTAATAAAAAAGTCGAAAATGGGAAATGCCGTCGGGTAGACGCGACCAAATCAGACTCATTATTCATTTTACGGGACCTACTTTTTTGGAGTTCTGCTCTATGATTAGATAAGTCCGAGACAAATTTTTCTATTTTAACGGACATCTGTTGGCTTAAGTGATTTTTAATAGCGACTTCCATTGTTACGTGGTATTACGGGCTTTTTATGGCCATAGTTAAGTTTTGTGAGATTTATTTACTGGAGTGGATTTTGTGAGAAAATATTTTGAAGTTGCAGTAAGAGCGTCGAATAAACGTACATAAAATTTTGAAAATTCGAAAAGACATTGGTATGTGGCGGGATTTTAACCTGTGCCTTCCTGATTGGAAAGCAACAGTCCACACCAATGAGCCACTCTTATAATCTGACTGTGGAGGGTTATTTATTTTATGTCTAGTTTTATTTAGGTTGTTACTCGTTACTTCTTCAGAGTTACGAGTGTGGCATAGGTTGTGGTATCACTTCGTCAACCGTCATCATACCCACTGCTTGTTTGCCTACCCATGAAATGAAAAAATACTTGTACAAGTTTTCTTATTATACAAAGTGGTTACTACTCCCTGTTAGCATGAATGTACGTATGTGTTCCCCTGCTCAATAGTTTTATGCAATGAAGTGGATTGGTTGTTATTTTTCTTTAATGTAACGCGTGTACGTTTATAGATGGCGTTGAAACCTGATCCGAGTATTTTTCTTAATTTAACAGTAATTGCAAATGTTTTGTTGCGATACATGTTGCCTTTATATTTGTTTGTCCAACAGTGTGTTATCTCAGGTTCAGGGATGACGTTTCGTCATTATTTTATTTTTTAAATTATATTTATAAATTCTGTTTTCTAATTCATTTCAAAAATCTGAAACTTTTAGAAACTGCTATAAAAGTTGAACGAAATTAGAAATTGAATGTATCAATAGTTTCAAATTCCAAACTCACTCTGCCGTATGGCAATAAAACATCTTTTACTTTCATACGATATTCAAATATGGTTGAATTGAAGTCAACCGCGAAAGTTTAGTCCACAAGTGGACTATAAAAAGACCGAGGTGATGATAAAATAAGATTTTCTTAACCAGGTGGCAGCTACGGTGCGTCGTCTCAGTTAAGGCATTTTATGATTTAATCTTTATCTTAATCCACGCACATTTTAAATTTATAAATAGCAGCTGTCCCATGCAGCCAATAAACACAGTGGCTACTTGATTAAGCCATATTCAACCAAGTTTACTTACCGAGGGACGCACTAAAGTGTAAAGTTTGCCTTAATGGACCGCTCTTTGTTTTTTATTGATGTAACGGTTTTTAAGGCAATATCAGAGTCGTCAGACTCAACAATTAATAAGTAATAGTTTACGTGATCTGGTGCAATAAGTGTATCTTAGTAATAATACAATTATTTTAGGCAGCTTACTTCATACCCTAAGTCTTTGATTTCTATAGGATTATCTATATTTGTAAATCCTATAGTAATAATACTTAGGTAGGTGCTATCAAAATCAGATTGCTCCTCAGCAAGATCAGGATGTGAAAAAACATGCCTCACTCAAGAAGAAAACTTGGCAAATATTTTAGAGAACAATATATTAGTAATACTAATATAATAGACATTTATCTATGGTAAATATATAAAAAACTTGTTTTATACTAACTGATTTTTAAGTTGTAGCAGATTAAATTAATCTGAATAAGATTAACTATATGAAGCTGAACAAAGGTTGTTTGTTCAGATGTACCCAAAGTGGCTAAGTTAAATTAAATATATTTTTTCTAACTGCCTGTGTTGCTGACAGCTTGTCGGACCCGTGCTAAGTGGGCAAATTTCGCAACTTAGAAGCCGATCTTTGCCAAGGAATTAATTTGAACGTCAGTTTTTAATTTGAATCCCCTGTTTGAGTGACTTTAATTGAAGAACTCTGACCATAACGCGTAAATTAAAGGAGGAATTGAAAAGGGAGTTTTGAAGATTGATCTGTCTTCTGCTTATTAATTTTGTTTTACTTGTATTGCTTTCTTAATCATTTTTTATGTGTTGTATTCTAATAGACATAACGATATTATGAGAATTTTATTTCGTTTTTTGATTCAAAAACGAATTAAAATCTCATATCGTACACCAACTAAGCAAACAATATTTCGATCAGGCTCGCCATTCTTAAAAACGATTATAAACGTTTATATAAATTTACGTAAACGGTTACCAAAGTTTTATTATAATAGGATTGACATAACAGAGATTTACACGAATAAATCGTGTTGTCATTTTGTTTGGCAAGCACAATACAAAAAAAAAAGTTATTGGATGAATATCGTAGGAAGTGAAGGTTCCTTTTGAATATTTAACTTCAGTCACGTCTTGCAAACTCATTTTCTAACTATCAAGTATTACGAAAATCCGGGAGTGGAGTTCTCACTACACGTTTCTGAATGGTTAGTTTCCAGTGGCAGCTATCATAACAGTAATGAAGTGCTATCTAACCCTTAATACGTTTATGTATCCCAGATTACGTTAAACCTTAACGGGATAGGTGGGAAAGCCGGATAAAAGTAGAGAACGAATGTAGAGGTAACGACGCTGCCGAATGGGAAGCCACTTGCTTGGTACAATAGTAAGAGACATAGACTTTCTGGGGCCTTGCCCCCCCGCAACGCCCTAAGCCGAGGTTCGAGTCCCGTTCGGGGACGCCCTTAGGCTCGTTGTGTAAATTTTAAGGCTGAGACCCATCTGCGCTCGCCACTTGCCCGGTGAAGCTGTAAAGGCCATCTGCGGCCAACAGTAGTCAGTTGGAAAAAAAAAATTCTGGGGCCAAAAATGAAAAGTTTTGGAAACTTGAAATTTTTATTTGTCCGTTAAAAATATAAAACATGTGAGTTACATTTTATGTTTTTTTATAACCATTTTCTATATGTTCTCTCTGCACAATACTTGAAAATGTTTTAATAAGTATATTTATTCATTATCCTAAGCTTGTACCTTAAGAGTTATTTGACCTGACAATTTAGGCACGACATGAAATAAAACTGTCTACCCCGTGTTATATATTATTCAAGTCAACAATATGTGGCATCGTGACAGACATATTTTTCAGCACATCTGAATATTGTATGACCGAGTATCCAACGCATGCACGTTGTGCATTGTCTGATGTCAGTTATAAATACAATGTATAAATAAAGCATGCACCGTCCGTCTGAACTCAAACTAGGACGTTTCCTGAACTATAAATACCGGACAACGCCTGGGACGAGCCAAATGCGTGCCTAGACTGGACCACCCAATGTATACCGTTATTGTTTTACACACCCATTATAAGAGAAAGTAGTTAGTATACAATATTTATTCATACTTTCCGCAACAGTTCCCAAAGACGGTAAGTGATAGATACTATTATCCACAAAAACTCAAAAAAGTAATGAGTGCGTAAAGGAAAAGGACAAATAAAAAGGGAAAAGGGAGTTTTCTTTTCTCTTACAATATGCGCTTATATTGCAGTCCTTTGCTTTTCTTATCCAGCCACTACCTTTCCTAAGTCGTCGATCCGATCGGGCCGCAGGGCGTTCGACGCTACGCTTGCCAATACGCGGTCTCCACTCCAGAACTCGCCTGCACCAACGGCAGACATGTACCAAATACCTAAAAACAGTTTACTATCATCAGCTCATTAAAGGTCCCCATCGGGAGGCACGAGCCTACTCTTAAACGTATAGGCCTTAAGGTGTATAGGCCTTAGTTGTACACGCGGGCCCAGTGCGAAATGGCCGATTTCACGCACAACCTTAAAAGCTCTTTGTAGGCGAGCGTAGGTTTCCTGGCGATGTTTTCCATCACCGTAAGAGAGCGTCGGAAAACGTACATATAATTTCGAAAATTTGAAAACACGTTGGTTAAACAGTTCAGGTCCGTATTAAATGTTAATATACTTTAGGAGCGGTGGACGCGAACCCTAAGACATTCACAGACTGCTATGAAGCAACCGGCTTGTGTAATTTGTATTGACCTGGTATTTATTTATGGGAAGTGGGAACAAGGTATCTCGGAGGTTGAGCTGATTCCGCGTAGATCATCTTATCCTAATTAGCCTTAAAACTTTTCTTTTGAGTTCCTGATCAGTGTTTAACTTGAAAGTCTGGAAGTTATACGTAGATAATACCTATGCGTTTAATGAGTAGTGTTTGTTTGAGGTAGGCTTTAGATTCGATGATTTAAGGCGTGTTTGTTAAGTACCTTTGGGTTTTACTGAAATATGTACAAAATTTTACTTTATTTTTTTTATGTCATAAAATGTACAGAACGGTTAGGACTCTCATCTGATGGTAAGTGATACACCTGACCATGTTAGGGCGGCATTGAATGAGACCAACAACCAATGGACAGTAATTATTCTCTGTCAATGCTGTGTCCGACACCCGAGACAACAGTTGTGAGGTCTCTTATACCCTGTAATTAAGAACATTTCATCGCAGGTTATGCCATTGTATATATTGTAGTATGCCATGTCCTAAAATATCTTATGTCGTGATAGATATTTACTTTTTTTTTATAAATTGAAATATTTTTTTTTTAAATGTACGTATCTTCATTGCCAGGACCTGGTTTTTTGATTGACTTTTTAATTTTAATGGATTTTAACCATAATCATAATTGCATTTTGTTTCCTCTTCCTATCCACCTTGATGAAAAAAATACCTCAATTTACCAAATATAACTAGATAGGAACAAACCGTACCAGTGCACGAAGGCCGTTAATTAAATCATGCAATGAACTGCATTCCGTTTGCATAGCGATGTTCACCGGCTTGCACACGTGATGACTATCGCAAAAAAGAAATTGTTGTGTGGACGCGAATTTAATTATGATCATTACTAGTTTGTGCTCGCGACTGTGTCTGTATTTCAATCTATGTTGGTTGTTTCTATGTATAATTTGTATGTATTTCCAAAAAAATGTATTTTCGTATGTTTATCAGTTGTGTAGTGCCCCAACTACAAGCAAGCGCTTAATATGGGGCTAGATGGCGCTGTTTGAATGTCAGTGGATATTTATTTATTTATGTTTCAAGGAAAAAGCCATCCTCCCGTAGTGCATTCTCAGCCGAACAACGACCAAGGTTTTGTTCAACAACAAATTGTGTTATAACATTTGTGTTATATTCAAACAAATCCTGTTAAATATTTTTCAAAGCTTGATTCAGTGGACAATGTATAAGTAGTTCTTTAGCCGGCATATTGCCGAAAACTACGATTTTCATTATTTGATGTTTCAGACGTATATATCAGCGTTATCTTCTTCTTATAGAGTCGATATGGATTCTCAAGTTAAATATGACAATGCGACCAATATTGGGTCACTTTGATCGCCCTTTCATTCGCCATCCAGAGGTCCTAGAAACAGCATGAAGATGAAAATTTGACAGTAGGTGTTCTATTGTCTGCGGGGCATCACAGTCACACTGAATAAGCGGAATGGAAAGACTCAATAGCATACATTGTTGACTGATAATAGTGAAAGTTAAGCAATTATCGCAAAGTTCAACCTTCGGATGGATGACCGAAAATATATTCGTTAGGCGGGTACAGAAGTTTTTCCCAGCTGCTATCAATGGATGGTATTTGTCAACCACGTCAATGCGGCCTAAGCTTTTCTAGTTATTTATATATAAGCTGTATAATTTCCATGTGATGTCAAATAGTATTAATGTACTCGAATATGAAATAAAACGAACCATAACATTTTTCTCATGTAATATTATATATGCAGTAATGTCGTCAAAGAAATACCCAATCTCAAACAACAGCTTGATTTCGAAACCTTATGTGTATAAAAAAACACGCATCATGGAGTAATCAAAACAACTATACACGTAGAATTTATAATTATATTACTTTAAAGTTGATTCTGCAACGAAAGTAAAAGAAGTGGCCGGTAAAAGTTGTCGTCGCGGTGCGCAAGCGCAGCTACGTAGCCGTGATGTCGTTTTAATGGCGTCCTATAACGCATAAATAAGTACACGTAGTTAGTTCGCGGTGCGAATGTGAGTGCTGCTAGTACCAGGTTTTGGTTGTAATTCGGGACAAATTATCAAAGTATTTCGATTGAGTACATTTGAAGGTTCATGATTATTTGCCTACATACTAAGCAAGAGCGTGGTTTGAAACGTTAAAGATTTTATTAGTTTAATAGTGCAAGTTGGGGTGGACTTATCTTATCCCTTCGATTGCCAGGATTCCAGACCACATGGGAAGCTATTGTTTGTGACGCTTTAAGGCCTCTTTGGCGATGAAGGGGTTAAGAAAACTGACCTTCCGACTACTGACCGTCGTACACCGTATAAATAAAAAATAAAATACTGAATTCATCAGCCATTTAAACGTCCCCACCGAGGGGCACATCTCTTCGCAGGCGTGCATGAAGGTTTCCTCACGATGTTTTCCTTTACCTTAAGAGCGTCGGATAACGTACATATATTTTCGAAAACACATTGTTACGTGTCTGGATTTGAACAGCTCCTGGTAGGAAGGCGACAGTCCACACCATTGAGCCACCGCGCTCTTAATACTGAATATAATTAAATGTTATTGTTTTTCTGATCTGTTTTTGAGATAAGTCAGTTTAAGCGTGAAGGAGCCTTTCTTCGGCAAGAATGGAAGCTCGACCGGAGTAATACCACGGTCACAGAGAACCGGCCTGGAATAACGCTTTGAACAATATTTTTCCAAAACTAGCTAGAAATCATGGCTATAGTGCGTCGAACGCATGCACATATGATGTAATACTTGATATGACGTACAGATAAGAACCGGCTTGTCAGCACAAAATAACAAAAACTACGCAAATGCGTAGATCGGTAGCTGGCATGTTTCTTAAATGTCCCTCCTGTATTGCCATTTTAAATGTAGAATGGCAGATCTCTATTTTGTGTTGTAGATTCATTATTCGGAATGGTTTTATTTTTAAAAGAAGTCAATAGCATCGAGATGTGGCTAAAAATGTAAACTAAGAACTTACACTTATATCAGTCCTATCACTAAGTGGCAGTCCAGGGCGTTTTGTATGATAGTTGAGGAACCTATAGAAGGCTAGGCTATCTGTTTACTGCTGAATGTTTTGTTTATCTATAATCAGCCTTTTATGTAAATTTTCTTTATAAAATGCATTATGTTATTTTTTACATGACTGAGGTTAAGCATGCAATTTGCGTGGACTTTATGGCAATCTTCTTAATTTATATCGTTTTCTATTACTCTAAATATTTTACATGTAATGTAGATTAAAAAGTAATTTTAGGTTACATTTACATATACTAGCAGGACATGAAAGACCATCACAAAACTGAGATATCTCTGCTTTTCCGCAACGGTGCGTATTCTTATATCTTGCGGTCAGTTTTGCACCAAGGCTACTATGTTTCCATTAATAATGTTAACTGCCTAAATGACCCGAGTATATAACAGCTTTGTTTTCCATCATAGTCTCCTTGTGCACACTAGATTGCGAGCCTGGCCTAAATGACCACATTCCTGCTTCAATGTCTACTAACAACTGATCGTATCTTTGTCGGAACCGGTGTCAATACAACAATCCACCCTAACCGCACGTATCAGGTATTAAATCAGCTAGGTCGGGAAAGCTAAACCCGAAGTAATCACGGTAATTCAGGTCACACAGTACTGGATTAAGTATAAATAAGATAATATGCAGTGACTGCAATTTTTGTCTGTAGAGACGTCTTGCGTGAAATGGTGCTGAAAAGGAACTCAAAATCGAAGTTTTAAAAGTCGTAGGCGCATTTCTTTGGATTAAGCCTTTCAGAAATGTATCATCTCTCTTGTTTTGTTTACTCAGAGATAAAATCTTCGTTAGGTACTGCATAATATAATTAATACATTATAACAGATTTATGCTTAGCATCAGACTCATTTATTGTATCATGAGTGTGTAAAATAACAAACGTGTGATTTACAATAGTTAATAAGAACCATTTGAGTTCAAATATGGAGTTCGGACTTAAGACACTGCTTCAAAGTTGTAACTTTGTCTATACTAAAATAATTATGTGGAGTCCTTTAGTCGTTTTTCCGACCTCTGATCTCGAAAGTAAGATTTAAAGCGTCGCCCGTTTCGGTGATTGATTTCTCAGCTGTTAAACTCAGTAACGCTTACTTAAGTCTGTAGGTGAACTGTATAATGATGCGCACGATTACAAATTGACAAGAGAAAATTGTACAATTTGAAGTCGGCTGTGCAATAGGAGAAAGCGTCAAAAAGCCTAAAATGTTTTTAGGCTTATTTGTGAAGTCTCTTGTCTTTCACTGAACTGAATTTATTAAAACATGCTTCTGAAAAGTTTCCGGATCATATTGTTATAGCTAATTTTATTCAAGCTATGAATTTCTTTCCGCGAAATGTGCTTCCTAAAATAGTCTTATTTTGTGAATTATTAATGAACCATTAAATAGATATAAAATGAAAACATCTTTGATTGGAATTTGCTAATTGGTTAAAGAAAGTTTTGATGAAAGTGAAGCTTTCGTGTTAATATATACTTAAATCTGTAATCTGCAAACATGGTGTAGATAACTGATATGGCATGTCTAATTGCTATTTACAAAACTAGTGACCACAAAACTAGTAAAGATTGCTAATCAGGAGTTATCATTCCAACTGTCCACACTTCATAATTCCAGCTTCGCATTAATAGAAAGTGGAACGTAGTTAATTTGCCCGGCAACACTGTGAAATTGGCGTTGGAGCGAGACAGACGCTGCGTTCTACTCTAGTAACGCGTCACGGTGCGCGCGCGCCGATTCGATATCACATGTCCGACCCGTTGTTTCTGCTACGGATACCTTGTTAGAATGTCTATTTATCTAAATTGCCATCGTATTAAGTTAGATATTTACAAAATTGTTAGTTTACTTTCCATTTTATGTTTTCATGCCTACATGGCGACGGCGTATTTGTTGTGCTTATCAAATGTGTACTAATTATATCATTTGTAGTAGGTATTTCATTATTAGATTTTTAACTTGACCGTTATGGGACCACAACTTAGATTGGCTGTTATTAAATTTTAATAATATTTTTTTAGTATAGGTCATGAATAAGGAACCGTTCAAATCTTTGATGCTGCTTCTTCTTCGCATGAACGAATGTAATAACTAATAAGCGATTATTATTACAAGTGTACATAATTTGCTAGTCCTGTGCTGCAAATGGTGGGACCTCACGTTTTCCAACAATGAAACAAGAGAATACAGGCAAAAGCGGTTTCGGTGCGTGCCGGCGCCAAGCAATGCGGAAGCTGCGGTTACAGCTGACTGACACTTGTGCCGAGTTCAGAATTCAAATCAACGAGCTTTATTGCATATAGATTCAATTTTAATACATGGAATTCTTCGTGACAAAATGTACGCATTTAAAGTAAAATCCATTTATTCAAATTAAGCTTACAAAAGATATTGTGGCATTAAAAATACACAAATACAATTATAATAAAAAAACAGTTAGAAAAGTTATATCGGTGAATTGAGTAACCTCCTTTTTTGAAGTTGGTTAAAATAACCAAGTAAATTGACGGAACAAAATTTGTCCCATGCTAGTTCTGGAGTTACGGTCCCATACTCGTACATATTTTTTGTTTCAAGGCCAGCATTTGAAACAACCTCATTTAAATGTGCAAAATGAGCAAGTTTAGTTCTTACAAAGACAACGTTGCACTAGTATAATATTAATTTTAGTCCTTTTGATAATGATGAACTTAATGTGTATAAAAGTTGATGATGAACATCGATTGATACATCATTAGGTTTTATTACTCTTCGTTATCCGGATGGATTGACGCCAGTTAATGATCTAACAAATGAACAAGGCTAAAACAGTACTAAAATCGAATATTTTTAAGCAAACGAAGTAATATCATTCTTTAGCTGGGTTAAGCGTTTTCAATCAAACCTATTACGACTGAAGATTTGCAATAAACTTGGTTGAATAGTGAATTTAATGATTTCGAACATACTTATCATTTAAATGAGTTTAAACGTACGATATACGTAAACATACGACTTACAAGCAATAATTTTACTAATGTTGTTAAGAATATGTTGCAACTTTATACTAATCATAAAATAGCAATTCGTTATGATCAGTTTATAACTCTGTGCAAGCGAAGAATAAGCTTTTTTGACTGACAAGTACCTTGATTTTACACATTGTACGGAATTCATATGTTGGTATTAATAAAATGTTAATTGTTATAAAACTTACATCTCATAATTCCATGCAATATAAAAACTAAATCTTTAAGTCTGTATTCTTGGAAACGATTTTATTTAGAGAGCCGGCTAAGCTTTAGAAAGTGCAATTGTAATTTTGTAACAAACGCTAAAATTTTGTAAGAATGTGATAGTGAAAGCGGAATGACTTTGAGTTTTGTATTTTTTATTGAAAACTTTAAAATCATTACTTTTCATTGCTTTTACCATTTTTATCAGCTCATATCTATGTATCTTCATATATATACGAACTTACATAAAAAAATAGAAGTCTTGCTGTAATGTGTTTTTGTATGTATCCTTTAAGTTTATTTCTTCATTTGTCACGTCGATTTATGATTTTGTTTGATTACCATAATTTACTTATAACATGATCGTATGCGCTCATTTCTGAAGAAATATATATTAATTTTTGCATCTAAATCTAGAAGTGTAATTGTCCCTCCATTTTAATATATTTGTTACCACGACTGGCTATAACACGTACTAGGAAGTAAGAATTCACCCTCCGTTACCACAAAGAAATGGAGTGTTAAAGCTATAAATTGATACCCATTTGCTGCATCGCTGGCCAGCTGGATGTGAAGCCGATAAACGTAAGTGCGCCGATGTCGGTTTTGACGTTTAACAGTTTTGAATTGTGGATATCGAGAAATTGTATCGGAATTGATTTGCGTTGTGCAGAAATAACGCCCTTCCCCGCTTTACGATTGTGCTACGTAAAACGTCGTATTTCCCGTTATGCTGATGCATAAATATATTATGATAAACATTTTAGTGTATCTAAAAAAAATGTTATTGATAATTTAAAGACCTTGATGTAATATTATTCGATTCGTATAATAAAAATCAAAGTTTTGGCACTTTTTATTTCTACTGATTGACATTTCCGCATACACAACCTATCGCCTAAAACAGAGAAATGCTATAAAATTTAAATAAAACAACTTAATAGCGTGATATAAAATGGTGGACTTCCGTAAAGTTGACTAATTAATCGCTGATATTTGATATTGACCTCAAACGCTTTGAATTTATCTGCATCAGAAGCCATTTCTTCTCATTGCTGTCCAAACTAAGTCGAGTTTAGTTCTGGTCGACACATAACACTAAATCGTCGAGAGCAACGTCCGTGCGCAGCACCAACCTAATTGGTGTCGTCGGCGCACGCCGCGATAATGGCATTGTTGGTTTTGGAGAAAACTGCGGTGGTAATAATTTCTTTGCCACTAACGGTAACCGTTGTGTTCGTGGTGGGCTGAAGCATGTTTTGTTTGTTTTTTAATGACTACTGATATTGCTTGTTTGAGGTTTGGGATGTTTATTCACCGTCATAACAAGTGAATTTTTGTTGTTCTCTTCATCAGGGTTATGTATGTTTTATTTCTCATTATTGTTTTTGCTGGCGTCTTGGTTTTGCATTTAGATTATTGATTTATCACTTTCACGTGTTATGTTTTGCTTTGTATTTATACATTTCTTTTCACCAACTCTTGTTATTTAGGTGCTTTTTTCAATTACACCATCCAAACTTGTTCCCCTGTTTCTCTTTCTTTGCATTGTTGCGGCTAAACTTGCTGAGGCCGTCGACCCCTCTAATTGCTTGTAATTTTTACGTCTTGATCGAAATGCGGCGGAGAGCATGCCTGGTTAAAGGAATGCAGACCTTACCTTTGTGTTACACAGTACTGTGTGTTAACACGCATACTTTCTCGTTTGATGATGCAATTTATATTTAGATTTTATTATCGCCTTGATCGGTGTTAATTTAACTGAGGGCAATTGAGATTTGGTGATAGAATGTTGACTGGCGTGCTTTAAGGTTGGTTTCGATAATTGATAAGTCTCGCATTTGATTCGGTTACCTTAATGTCAATTTTGAATTAGAGCTGTATTTTATTTTAAAAGCCAATCTAAACATTTGAAATATGGTAAGTTTATGTTTTTAAAAGAGCAATAGCTAGCTAAGAGCTTTGAAGTATTTGTATCTATGTGTTAATTTTTTATTCCTGTGTTTTGTGTAGGTCACGAATCGCATCGCATTATGCCTGTTATATTTTGACTTCTTTTAATTACATGTTTGTCTGGTCCTTAACTTCAATCACTAGGTTTTCTATCGTGTTCCTACTTTATAAGAATATATTAACCTCAGCAGGCTTTTTATAATTAATTCGTTCATTGCCAGCTATCTGCGATCGTGAGATGCCCAGTGAAGTTATTAAGGACATAAGTGGCATACAGAAAATACTTCCACAGAAAAAATCTTTTCAATATGTATATTTAATATAATATATAACTTTATATATTGTTTTTTAATGTCATATGTTCTCCGATTTTCCCTACCGTGTGTAGCGTGTGTTATTCCGCGTTCCTACCGCCGGTATCATAACCAGTTATTAGCTTAATTTCTAACTGAATTCTTTTCGGTTCTCTGAAACAATTCTTGAAAGGTTCTTTTTAGTGAATTCTCAGGTGCTCGTAACGTAATCGCTTGAAATGAGTAATTTTACTGGAACGAAATCATGTGTAGAATTAAATTACCTTAAATTTGAGGGTAAATTACTACACTAACTATAATATACTATACAATAACCTTACGTGCATGTTAGAAGTTAACCAATAAGTTTTAGAGCTTAAATAAGGTCCAAGTTTTAGAGAACCGTTTCATTTTTGTAAACAAACTTAAATTTCTCCGTTAGATTTCTCACGAAAACTACAGTTAACCTTAAAGGTTGTTTGTTTTGTTCAGCTGTCGGTTTTTCGGTAATCCTTTACAGTTACATAACCGTGGTTAGTGCTAACAACGGTAATTAGAGGCTACTTGCTCGCATCATTGCTGTCAAAAAGGGGCAGTAAATATTTGGGCATGACATTAGTAGGTTTGAAAAGGATCTTTTACACCGAACGCTTTATCATCGAAAACATTGATGTTGAGTAAATGTAGTAAGTAAAATTTAGTGTAGGTAATAGAGGTATTGCTGTAGTGTTTGCCTATGAACGTGATGATTGATCTATGACTCAGTTGATATTAGAACTCTTTTGGGCCGTAATTTTCATAATAAAGAAGACAAATCATTTATAGGTGTATCTTAAATATCCTTTTTAAAGATTTTTTTTTTAATATTGCAGAATCAAGGTTGCAATAAAACCGCCTTGTGAAATAGGTTATTATGCCTTTGAAGATTATCTGTGATAAACATCTGCTTATTACAAACACTAAAGTGTTTGTAATATCTTCGATTGTATCATAATCGATTTGATTACATCTTGGTGCCTGTTGTTGAATTTTTTTATGTGTTTCCTTTTCGCCAGACTAAAAGATACTTATTATTTGACATTCCTCATTTCAGTTTAGACTTTTGCAATTTAAATATTTGGGTTGTTTTACTTGACGTTTACTTTGCTTATTTTAAGCCAAAATTTAATAAAATTTATATTTACTATCAAAGTAAATAAATTAAACTGAATTTTAATGAGACATGTTTGAAGTAACTTCTAACTGAACGTGGAAATGTTATTATGAACTTTAAACTCACAGCTGCACCGAAAAATTAATGAAAATACTGATTATGAAGTATTAATGATGGAGGCATAAATGTGCCTTTTCATAAATAAATAAGTTAAAAGGCGCCATTGATAATTGGACATTATTATGCAAAAAAAATCTAAATCGGTCGTGTAAATAGATCAACAGGATTCACTTTAGTGGAGACATTTGTCTGGTTATTTCACATTATCGAAAGGATAACGGTCAATATTATATAACGAACTGGTAATCTCTATTTTATTGTTTGGTAAGGAATTAGCATCTGTATTCTACCATCAGGTCCTTTGAAATCAAATGTATCTCATCGTAGCTTTCTTTATCGTTAGCTATCGGTCTGCTAGAGATCATTAGGGAGGTCGTAGTTCAGCAGTGGATATTATAAGGCTAGTGTATTCGTCATGATGATTAATGCTAGATTGTATTTAGTATATTTTCTCTCTATCTTTAACTCTTGCAGTCCACTGCTGGACTTAGTTCTTCCCCATGTTGGCCAAACATCCCGGTCCTCCATTTTCTTATCCAGCCTCCGCCAACGATCTTATGCAAGTCCATTCGCGCCGGAGGGCGTGTATAATTGTTACTTGGTAAATCAAATCAGCATCATCAGTTCAGCCACGTATAATGTCTACTGTGAACATAGGCCTCCCTCATAACTTCCACGACCTGTCAGAAGCTATCTGCATTGGGTACCGCAACGTTCCTCAGGTCATCTGATCATCCTCGTGGGCGGTCGTCACCACGCTGGCGTGCCGGTACGTGTGTCCATTCGAGAACCTTCCGGCCGACGGCCGTCGTTTGGACTATGTGCTCTGCTCATTGCCACTTCAGCTTGGAAATGCGAGTGACTATTTCGGTGACCTTAGTTTTCTCGGATCTCTCATTTCTAATTCGATCTCGTAGAGAAAGTCAAGCATAGCCCTCTCCATCGCTCGTTGCGTGTCCTTGAGCCTATTGAAAGAGGCCCAACGTAAGAGACTTCTTTAAATCAATGAACCAACATAAAGGTTTAATTACTCAAGAATATCGGGTCGGCTTTCATTATTAGCTTTCACGCAATCGGCGGTATTGGCAATCGGACGTCCATACGAGGGGTTTTCCTGTGGAAACTAGTCGATGCACTTTCCACGTGTTTCCTGCGTTAATCATGGCGAAAGTGCACGGTTAACCATCGGATGTTTGTATTGTATGTGTCATCCTGCGCTTTGTGACACATGGTTAACTTTGTCGTAACGAGATTTGCGATGAAAATAACTTAACAAATCTTTCCTGCTCTGGTTAATGGTAATAAGCGTATTATGCCGCTAGGCATAGTCTTTTGTGACACAAGTTAGACCAGTGCGCCAATTGATGGTGCACAAACAACACAGTGAATGTCTTATCATCCATAAGATGACCTGAAGAAGTAACGGGGAAATTCTAGAATGGCTCCTACTATTTTGGAGTGGCCTATGTTCAGTAGTGGACATGCTGAATGATGATAAATATTGTTTTGTTAAAATATATTTATAAACGAATGAATCTTATAATGATAATTTGAACATAATCTACAAGTTAAGTGGAATGAAGAATTATAGTTAGGTACAAATATTTAACGGAGCCGTCCCGGAATGCGAACACTGCGCAGGCGCAGGAATAGCGCGACATTTGCGCGCGGCGCGGTGCCTAATTGTGTCGGTATTGTCATAGGTATGTCGACCATTTTTGTTTTATTACAGTATATTTATAAATATCGATTAAACTTTTTTTCTCAAATATTAGCATTTTAAATCATGCTATCTTTACGTAGAAAAGACTTGCGTAAAAAAATAGGCGAGCTTGAAGACTAATGCTCTCAACTCCCGAGAATTACGTGGCCGGTTTAGTGGTACTTCAACTAACTAATCCGACGAGCTATGATAACATGTCATACTAACAAAAAATGACATAAGTCCACACAGGAAATTCACTATTGAATATTTTTAGCGCATTTCACTTGCGGAGAGAACGTATTGCGTAATCTTCGTAATATTTACGCCTTATCTGCAGATCTCCGGTATCATTGACATTCACTGTCAACTGGCGTAAATCAAGATGGAGACGTTGGAAAGTAACCATGAAGAGGAACAAATTTAGGATACATTTTTTAATAATTTCTAACATTGGCAAACATGGTCATATATTAGTTGTGTGACCATGTAAAATAACTATTCTAAAAAGACTTCTGTCAGTTGAACAGGTTACTTTTTATTTTTGAGTAGTTCTGAAAATTTCAAGTGTATTATATATTTTAGATTTCTAAAAAGACTTTATATTACATTATTATTACGTGTAATGAAAAAAGATGCAAAACGTGCAGTCTTGATTACGGGTAACGTTAAACACATAGGAGTGTAGTAAGCCTAAGGTCCTGTAATCAGTGCTTGCACATACCAAAATACAGCTTATAAAACTCTGATATCAATATTATTAAAAATCGTTACTTATTGGATTTATAAAAGGCATCATTACCAAATGTCCACACATTCCCATAAATCATAATCACCCAACCATCACGTACTATCACGCTAATCAGCTGGCGATGGTCGAAATTTCTCTATTAAATAATGATACCGGCACCGGGCTGGTTGCTTTCGCAATTTACGCAACACTTGTGCGGTGCCGGCTCGTCTGTGGTCTCTCGATGTCTCAGCGCTAGATTGGTACACGATGTGTGATTCGATTCCCGGGGCCGATGTGTGTGGCCTTAATTTACTATTTGGTAGACTCGATACTGAGTCGTCTGGGTACCACCGCAGTGTCGGATATCATAATTGGAATTAAATTAATAAATATTATCTTCACATATGTGCCAAGGTGCTTATTTCTCCATTTTTGTAGGTGTAGGCTCGTAGTTGGAAATAATAAACTAAAACGCCGGCTGTAATACTTACGCGAATACGAAAGGAGGATTACAATGCTGTTCCTAACTTGTGACGTAAAAAAAGATTAGTAACAAAAATTTTTCTTTCTATATTTAATAAATAAAATAAAACTGTCAGCTCTTTCCCTACAAGACACCAGCACGAGTAAAAGCCGTACCGGAAAAAACCCTTAAAATGATTACAACTTAATTTTTACCGTGCGGTGATTATTTTGACCCCAGGTCATTACGGCATGACGTGTGCGCTCCCAATTGGGTTAATCATAAGGTCAATTTTGCAATTGCCTTGTATGTGGACCATTATTAAATTGACACTGCAAAAATTGCATAAACTTTGGACGCGATACGCCTTTATTGAGAATTATGTGCGGTCAAGGACGCTGTCAGTTGAACAGGTACTTTTTATTTTTAAGTAGTTCTGAAAATTTCAAGTGTATTATATATTTTAGAAAGTACTGGATGCATGCTCAGATAGGATGAACGAATATTTTTAATACATACGAAGGTACTTATTTTTTGTTAGTATATTCATAACGAACGCCTGTATGTATTTATTTATATCTCACTGATTAAATGTTGGTAGTCCCGATTACCTCGTAGTGCATCTTCGTGCAAGAGGTTATAGCTCCGGAGCAAGGTAATACAACCAAAGTAACTGTGGGAATCGAACCTTTGATCCTCAATCAAGCTTTCCTCTATACCACCGATAGTAAGGAACAGTAACCAATGCTATCGTCAACAAATCGGCGTTAAGCACGCGTGGTGGTGGAAGCATCACCAATGCTAAAGTAAGTCTAACTTAAATGCAGTTAACCCAGAAAACGCAACATTTTAACAAGGTGTCAGACGGTGGTACTTAGTCGTGTCCCATGAAGTGTTTGCACTACTATGTTTTGGGGTGAGGGCACTGTAGCCTGTAAAATTACCGGGAATAAGAGACCTAACATTGGTTTTCTCGGGTGTCTGGCGCAGTGCGGTATTGGTGGAGAATAATAACTGTCTATCAGTTGTTGGTCTCCATCAATGCCGCTCTAGTCAGTGGCCAGCCAGTGGTCAGGCGTATCATTGACCATCAGGTGCGCGTCTTGGCCGTCTTGTACACTTTGTCACATAAAAAAAATGTTATGAAGTGAACAGGACGACCAGTTCGCTCACTTGATTATTGAGTTTCCGCTAACCACCATCAGGTTGTCAGTCCTTTTGGTGCTGTGAGCCAATACTTGCTTTTTTGCAAATTATTTCATTAAAGATAACAATAATCCTGTCTATGTTTTCCCTTGTTATGTGTTTTATGTGCAATAAAAGTTTATTATTATTATAAATAATAAACCCTTTTTTTCTATGACGGCGGACTTCTCGATTTTAGCCCAAAAAAGTACATTTTAAGTTACTTTATTTTATTAAGTGGACGGCAGAGTAGTCGTGAGTGCGCACGCGCAATCTAAACGCGATGAAATGCGCGATACACGCCCGATACGCCGCTGACAAGCGTACGGTGAAAGTGAGAGTCGACAGTGATAGGGGTTGCACTTGTATATTTTTTCTGAGAATTTTACCAATTGCTAGTTTTTTAAAATCATTTTACAAAGTATACATGATGGTCAGGACGTTCACCTGGTGGTGAGTGATACGTCTGACCATGACAGAGCGGCATTGATTGAGTTGACACCAACAACTGATAAAAAGTTATTTTATTCTCCAACTTGACACAACAGATCCTAGGTACCTTATACCCAGTATTTTACTAGCTACAGTGCCCTGATCTCGTGACACAACATTCTCGAGGCACTGCGGTGGTACCTAACTAAACGACTCAGTATCGTGTCCACCACCTAGTTATTTATTAGTTAGACGAAAGAATAGGTGATTAACCTAATTGGTAAGTCATATCTCTACCCGTGTACACTTGTTACTCCAAAGGATCTATGAGTGTGTTGCCAACCTTAATAGCAGAGGTAAAAACAAGTATTAGGGAAGAGAAATGACGGACATCCGATGACCTTACTCACTCGACGAAATCGCGCGTTGTTTCTAGCAGTTTTTCAAGTATCACTCCGAGCGGATCGGCCTATTCTTCCGCGATACAATTTAGCTGCAGAATTCATGATACATATACATTTTATTAAGTGACAAAAGTTGAGTATATATTTTAGCAACACAAGATAAATGCAAATTTACGAAGAAATGCAGAACTTCAAGTTCAGGCAACCCTAATACGCTTGGAACGCATAGAAATCAAGAACGTTCCTAGTTATCAAATGACGTCGTTCGTCGTGTAGTGTGTTGTCGAGCGTGACGGAACGTATACGACAAAACGGACCTCTGGAAGCTCCACAATGTTTTTGATAACAGTCGGTGGCTAAATCCGATGTGTCGGTGATAAGTGATACGCCTGACCATGTCCTATGCAGTGTTGAAGGGAATTAATAACAAAAGGCCCCAACGGCCGTCGGTTCTTCGTACTTCATTTCTTATACACTTAAGCCGCATCCACCAAAACTCAAAAGAAAGGCAATGCTGCGGTGCTTCACGGTTGTAGCAGCAAACGAGATATCCAAGCACAAAGCCTTAGTCAGCCTCGGTTAATACTAACGTCCGAAAGTACGACATATTTCCGGGTACAGTCGCAAAAGAACTTAAAATCTCTTTTTCAAACGTATTTACGAGTATACCCCCCAGTGTAAAGGTTAAATTCCACAAACACGTTACTGATTATACTTTCGCAACTTCGATATTACTGCTAGAATAACCGAGCCATTATAATTGTAATCTTAACCTCTCAAAGGTTAATGTTTCGGCGTAATAGTAGTAATTAATAAATACACACAAAAATTAAGTACCGTGCATGGTGTGTTTAAACGCAATTATTTTCGCAAGATTGCCTTACGCACTTGTAATAAGTCTACCTAAAGGTCATGTTTAATGATAACGGTGAGACACAAGGCATAAACTATCGGTTGATCTATTGAGGGTTCCGTGGCGTCGCCGGCTGGCAAGGTATCCGCCATAGACATGATGTGTTGGTTAGCCTCTGCCCGCCAGTGAGACATCTCTACAGTTCTTAGATAAAGTGATATAATGATTAAATGGTTTTTATGTTAATCAGCTATTACTTTGTACGATCTGCAAGGTGTGATGTGCAGACTGTATGCACGTCACATAGACAAGCTCGCTATTACACTGTGCGGCATATTGCACAGTGTCGCCAACTTAGCTACGTTATAGCTAGACTTTATAGACTTGGTAGGTTTTTTATTCACAAAAGACTACTCGTCCCGGCATTGCGAAGTTACGACGTGGGTAAAAGGCTCTTTTCTACCAATCTATTAAATGTAGCTGTCCATCATTAAAATATAGCTAGATCTAGCTACAAACTAGCTAAGTTGGCAACACTGCATCGCATCGGCCCGTACGGTTTGATTCGCAAGGCTGTCTGTTCTAACCTTTATTACACTGTACGATCTGCAGTGACTATGCAGATCGCATAGTTGCACATCGAATAATGTAATAGGTGCTTTAACTTGTACGCGAGTGATGTAAAAAGTTCGTTAACCTAGACAAAAGGAAATATTGAAAAAAATGCCATCGTGTAGTTATTTCATATGACGATGCGCACGCGCACGAAATCACGCGCACCGCCAGGATGTGCGTGCGAAGTTTCCATAACCGGCGGGCTTATGCACTCATGGTATAATCAAATACTAATATTAATTCACACTGATTCTATAGAAAGTTTGTGCTTCTTACCTTAATATGTTTATAACATTAAAATATTCGTAAGGGAGCGGCAATAAAAATATATTTTTATATAGAATGAAGTTATAACAGCACCTATTTATTCAAATAAATCTTTTACTGATACTTTTGCCAGTCAGCATTGGGCCCTCGTTTTGGGTTACGGCCTAATCTCCCCAAAGCTATGCTGTGCGGGAAGGCGTGTGCTCTGCAGTGGAAAGTTATAGGCTGATGATACTTTGAATCGACTGTTAACTTATTGTTTATATTTTTATGACCCTACCACCGGTTCGAAAAAAGAAGAATCTTCGTGAAGAGCCGGCAAGTAACTTGATAGCTCTTTTCGACAGCATTCGACTCTGAAAACGCTACCTGAGTTTTATTTTATATTTTAAAATACCAATCTATCTCTGTATACACTATCATTATATTCTTAAAAACAGTTTTTTCCAAAACGACAAATCAGTTACTAAAAGAAACCATTTCGGAATTATGACTTAACCTGATAACATTTCATATTAATAATGGATATCGTGACGTATTTATCGAGCGCCCTAAGCGTGTAATGTAACGCGTAAAGTCGCGTAACGTATAAAGACGCGTAATTTGTCGGGCGCTCCCGCCTGCGATAGTATCGCCGCTTCCGCTGCGCACGCGCACCTGTGACTAGGATGCCTGTGATTTATATCCGGGTGTCAGGACGCTTTTAGGACAATTACGCGACACTACAATGAGTTTTAAATATGTTTTGTTTATGGGCGCGTGCTATAAATAGGGTGATTTATATTATGAGACGAGAACTTTGAGATCTTGTGTGGTTTTGTTTTATATTTATTACTGTGTTAACTTAGTGTTTCTCTGTTAATATGCTCGTTTAATGAACACTGTAGCTGGTTTTAAACTTTAATACTCCCAACATTTTGTAGCTTTTTTATAAACAGTAAAATTGGATTACAGTTTTACTTTGTTGATTAATCTGAATCTTATCAGATGTACATTATATTGCTGGACCAAGCTCAATACCTAAGAGTATTTGAACCATAAACACACTGTTGAAATGCATCTTAACAAATTGCTAGGATCTCGGGTGATGGCACCACGGCCTGATTGACTTAAGCGTCCAAATAATAAATAAATAAATAATAAATAAATATCCACTGACATTCACACAGCGCCATCTAGCCCCAAGTTAAGCGTGAAGCCTGTATTATGGGTACTAAACAACGGATATAAATATTATACATAGAAAACACCCAGACATATATACATACCAGCCAGACATATTACAAACAGATATGTTCATGCACACAAATGTTTGTACTGCCCGGGGATCGAACCCGGGACCCTTTGTGTTGCAGTCGACCTCTCAACCGCGACACCAAATGGGTCGTCGATATCAATATCAAGATCTATCACAGAAATGATTCAAACTGTATTATTTTTTTAATCTTCCATCATCTTTGTTCTCGTGCACTCAACAAAGTTTTATTAACATGCTAATCAACATTGAATCGGAATAAATAACTATAAAAATGAAATACAAAAAGTCCTCAATAAACCTTACTTCATGGCCCTGCTGCGCTTGCGCAGCGAAAGTCGCGTATTTGTCAACACGACACTTATTTATAAGCGCCCGTAACGACTAATCACGTAATTTATTGGGCCCCTGCACTTGCTTAATTATTATAAATCTAATGCTGCCTCTTCGAGGGCGTAGTAGAATACCTTGTAAATTGTGTTAGTAATTTATATTGCACTAATGAAGTGGAAATGAAAGCTTTAATTGCTTTTAAAATGTGCTTATACTTGCTTATAATTTTTGATATTGTTTATTTAGGGATAGAAGCAAATATCAAAACTAAATTATTAAGAGAAAAGCTTATCCAATATAAAGCAATACGTCATAAGAATAAAAATACCCGAAGGCTTTTATAACTAATTGTAAAATATTGCATAAAAATCATTTTCATTCAGTTTGATTTTTGTTCAAAAGACGTTATGTTAGTAATAACTGATATACAAGTTTCTTACTATGTATTTGTTTTTAATGTCTTTAATGTTTGTGGTGTTATTAATTTGTGTATAATTTTGTTACAGGTAATTGTCGCCGTTGACTGTGGTTTAATACTTAACTGCTACTGGAGTAATGGTAAATATAGCTTAACTCCATGGTATTTATCTTGAAAGTTGGCTCCCAGGACAATTTCTAAACTACATATTTTTTAAATGCCACGTTTTCCGGTGCTGTATATATTTGTATTTCTTGTTATATACAAAGAATACTTAAATAAATACCTAAATAAGCAATTGTTATACTTAAATTATTAATTTGAAGTAGGTCTTGAAGTGTCTTTTAATTTTTGTAACGATTACCGTTTCTATCGAACAAATTTCGCTGTGAAGAGTTGATAAGCAGTAATTGCTTATTCCTTTTATTATGTTTTTTTTTTTTTTTTTTTATGATATAGGGAGCAAACGAGCAAGAGAGACACCTGATGGAAAGTGTTCATCTCCGCCCAGGAACAACGGTGACACCAGAAGTGCCACCGGTGCGTTGCTTGCCTTTTAGATAGGAATATTACATAACTTATTCTATATTTCAAGCTCTATTCATCACAGCTAATACTGTTACCTTATCTATGATATTTAAATAACTTTCCTTACGTATATAAGTATGACGGACGATCCATTTGGTGTAATGGTCGAGACGTCGGCTGCTACACCAAGGGTTCCGGGTTCAAACCCGGGCAGTACAAACATTTGGTGCATGAACATGTCTGTTTGTAGTGGTCTGGGTGTTTTTCTATTTAGATTATGTGTGTATTTACAAAAAATATATAATTATGTTTATTCGTGGTTTAGTACACATAATACATTTATATGTGTATATATGTTAATGTTGAAAAATAATTATGTATTTATAAGTTGAATTAAGCTTTTCTTACTTTGCACTGTCTTGCCCTTTCATGTTGTTGATTTTCTATGTTTGTGAGGTTGTCTGGAAGAGATCGCTCCAAGCGAAAAGGCCGCCTGAATTGCATTATTTCCCTTCATTTGTTGTTAAATATATATCTTTTTTTTGGTGTGCAATAAAGAATCATATCTATATCTATCTAATACGGGCTTCACGCTTAACTTGGGGCTAGATGGCGCTGTGTGAATGTCGGTGGATATTTATTTATTTATCATGTCTATGTGGTATTTGATAAAAGTTGCCAGGTTTCCCGATTTGCGCGATACTATGTAGATTAGATATGTATCTAGTAACGTATACAATGGCATTAGAGATAACTCAATTTAAGTTAATTATATCGCCATGAGCACAGTCTCGTCTCGGCAAGCGTAGCGTAGGACGCCCTCCGGCCCGATGGGCCGACGACTTGCGAAAGGTCGCTGGTGGAGGCTCGATGATAAAAAGCGGAGGACCGGGGTATCTGGCGTAAATAGGGGAGACCTTTGTCCGGTAGTGGACTGCGATAGGTTGAATAAGACAAGATACAGAAAAGAGCACAGCCTGATCTCTTTTAGTTTCGATGTTAATTTAAAAAATAAGATTTAGTGTTTACGAATATCCATTAAGTTTATAGAAGGATTGTGCTAATTTTACACCAGTAAAAAGCTACATTTCCCTGAGTAACATAAGCTATTATCCAGGACGACGAGAGCCTGGACAACAGTAAACGGCAAAGCAATAATCAACTCAACTCCACTTGTCATAAAGTTGACTGTTGCAAGCATAACGTAGAATGCATTTGTTCAGGATAAACGTGTACTATCACCATTATCGTGTATGTAATTGCACGTGTGGACCACGCGGTGAACAGCCTCCCTGGGCTGTGCCTGAAAGGGAAGTGCTCATTCGCACGACCGTACTAATAATATTAAATAACTTAATGACGTGATTTCACTTTCCGCTTATGTCACGCCAGCGGTGGTAAGGCTCTGTGCACACTGGGTGTTTATGTGTAAAAGGGATAATTACATACTTACAATTATATATATATATATATATATATATATATATATATTATATATATATATATAATATATATATATTATATATATATATACAGTCCTGGCCAAATTATTAGACGCACTATTGATTTTATGCAAATCTCAGTTATCAGCTCGTAGTGTTCCATCTTTGAATAGTTATTACCTATTATTTTAACTGATATATATAGTTTACTTTTTTTAAAGGTTTAGAATGTAAATAAACTATATATTAATGGAAATATATTTTTTATTAATTTTCAACACAGAATATGGAAATACACTTATAAACTTCAGTACTTTGTAGTTCCACCTTTTGCAGCTATGACAGCCTGAATCCGGCGCGGCATGCTGTCGATGCAAGACTGGACCGTCTCCTGCATTTGAGGATGATTCCACACATGAATAATTTTTCCAGAGCTGTGTTTTTGTTGTGATGAGCTCTTTAGCCACCTCCCTTTTTTATGAGTCCCACACATTTATGGGATTCATGTCGGGACTGTTGCCAGGCCAATCCAACATGGGGATATTTCTTGTTGCAAATAACTTTTAATAGATCTGGCAGTGTGGCAAGGTGCCCCATCTTGCATAAAAATGAATGGTTCCCCATTTGGAAACCACTCTCTGACCTGTGGCAGCAGTCGAGTTTCAAGACTTCTTTGTACTGATCTTGTCTCATGATGCCTTTCACAACGTACAGACGCCCTGTGCCCTTGCCGCTGATGACAGACCAAATCATGATTTTTGTGGGGTGCTTTACAGTCTGAACGATGCAGTCTGGATTAAATTTTTCACCTTTACGACGCGCACAAATTGAGCTTTGTTGGCTATGATTTCAAAGGTGCTTTCGTCACTGAAGCAGACCTGTAAAATTCACAAAAATATTAAGAACAAGGCAATTCTGATTCTATTTATTGTATATGTATGTTATATATTATTAATATATAATTCAGCATAAATTACCGATTCCAGAAAGCGACATCCTTGTCACGCCACTGTTTAGCCCATTTCAAACGTTTGGCTTTCATTGCAGCTGTTAGTTTGGGTTTTTCGCTGGTCGGCAGGCCTTAAATCCTAAGTCATTTAATTTTCTGCGAACAGTACGCTCAGAAGCATTTATCTGAGCATCTTCCAACTGCGATTTAATCGATTTGGTGGTAGCAAATCTATTTCTGTGCAAATTTTCTTAAGACATCTTTCTGACCTTGGGTAAAATCGGTTTTCGGCCGCATTTGGTTTTTCTTTTCGGACTCAAATCTTCACATGATTCAACTTTTTTTTAATACGTCGCACACTAGCTTCAGACAGCTTCAATCTTCGTGAAATTTCACGGTTTGAATACAGTTTTGTATTAATGAGAGCCTTGACTTCGGCTTTTTTGCGTGGTGAAAGGTCCCCCACTTTACCCATCTTAAAAGATAAGAAAACGAAAAAAAATCACATTAATAACATTTCTAAACAAAATAAACACCCGAGAAGTCAAAAGTCACGTTTCAAATACAAAAACGACACTGAAACACATTCACACTGTTAGTAATCCCGCACGCAATTGGATCATGATCAAACATGAATGCGACTTCTCGCTGTCATAACCTACCAAAACCCTACCTACCTACTATTGTTTATTATTGTTACGTTTTTTTTAATAATAAAGAATACTATTAGTCAAAAAGGTTTAGCTATAAAAATTAAGGTTTGTCTCATTATTTTACACTAAAAAGGCTATTAAAATAGGTAACTACGAAAAATCAGTGATGCGTCTAATAATTTGGCCAGGGACTGTATATATATATATATATGTATATATATATATATATTATATATATATAATATTATATATTATATATTATATATATTATATATATATATATATATATATATACTTAGTAAAATAAACTGACTAGATCTAGATAGCACAATCTCACTCAAAACGTTTCCGCGGCAACAGTCTGTCCACGGCGTCAGTAGAGCAGACTTGTCGCGCTTTTATTAAAAATTAAATAAAAGCCTAGACATTCTCTCAGTGCCATCTAGTTCCAAATTAAGCAAATTTAGCCTGTAAATGGGTGCAAAATAACGAAGAAAACATATACATATACTTTTTGTAATACATACAATTCATACATAGAAAACACCCAGACTAATACAAACAGATGTTTATACTTCCCGGGTTCGAACCCGGAACGTGTATTTGTATGTAGAATAAAACATTTCAAATTATTTAAAATTCATAAATTTAATGTTAAGGAAATCAAAAACGTAAAACAAAAAAAATACATAGTTAAAAATATATCCTCTCGCTTCGGGACTTCATCATGCGCCTACTGGCTAGCTAAGCCCGTGTGTCTACACCCTTACACTTCATAAGTCTGGCAGCATTCACTTTACTCTAACGAAGCCTTTTCTACGTCTTGGCAGGCGTAAATAATCGATTCGGCATGATGACAGATTTCGCTAACTGTCACACGTGTCAGCCTGTCACAGAAAACTACAGTAACAGTAGAATTCGAATTAACAGACGGGTGCAAAAGTTTCGTATTTACTATTTGGGACTGAAATTAAATTTGATCAAACAACGTCTTATTATTTATTTTTGTTTCATTTAGTAGTATTCCTGATATGTATGCGAGGAGTCGGGGTTCAGTTATCACCTGATATAATTGATTAAAGTCTTTAACCCTTTGACAGCCAGAGACGCCTTCCTATCCAACCTATCGCAGTCCACTGTTGACATAGGTCCCCCATTTTGCGCAGATATCCCGGTCCTCCGCTTTCCTCATCCAGCTTCCACCAGCATTCACTTTAACAAAGCAGAGACGCCTTAAAGCGTCATAAATAATAGATTTTCCATTGTGCCTGGTTTCTTGGCGGTTGGTCAATGGGTAACAAGGAACTACAGTTCTGTATTAGCTTGAATAGCCCCCGAAATTCTAATAATAATAAATTAACTAGGAAATGTAAATAAAGGGAATGGTAAACAGGGTTAAGACTTTAACCCTGTAACCTCACTTACGGTGTTAAACTACGCAGAGTTGTTACTACGCTGGTTTTTCTGGTCTGGCACGGTTCTCCAACACCTAAAATCGTTTTTTAACGACAATAATATAAAAATGTAATGGTAAGCGTACAACTGAACAACGCCTGGACCAATTTTACCAATTTTTTTGTTAAATGTTCATTTTACGGTGAATAAATCGAAAATAAATCGCAAAATGTAAGCATACTCGACAAGGCCTGGACAAATATATATAGCATAAAACTGCCACATTTCAAATCTTTTGCACAGAATGAAGTCTGTCGGGTCCGCTAGTTAAATACATAAATGATCAAATTCTCAAACACTTCCGACCGTTTCACACAATATACGTGTGTCTGAGAGTCGGCAATCGCATACGTTTCTGCCGAATCATCGTAAATAAAAATGATTATCGAAAAGTAAAAGTGTAAAATTTGCTGTTTTCAACACGCTTTATAGGTAAAAGTGGTTCAAGTCATCTGTAAAAAAAAACTGGATATTATGGCTAATAAATGTGATGAGTCATTCCGCGTTTGGTCTAAGGTTAGTATTGGAAAATAACAAGATTACTAAATTTTAACTCCGAACTGCAGTGGCGTGTACAGAGATTATGAGTAGGGTATGCAAAGTGAGTGACAGTAACCGCAAAACCAATAAATAATTTACATTTTGTCAATTGTGCTGTTGATGACAACAGATCGCCCATGGTTTCAAATCTGGAGAGAGGAAATAGGCGAATTAGTCGGACCAATTTAAAATGTAAGCGAATTTCCGGGTTTTCTGGACGCACAGGATATGCACTGCTTATTTGCATATGTGAAGTGCACGCCACTGCCGATCTGTTAGTACAACCAGTTCATAATATGCAGTTTATCCGATACACTGTCCATCTATCACACATTCTTCACCTAACTGATTGCTTCCGCATACCTTGTTGTCTAATTAACTGTGATCAGGTCTCCGATTCCGTTTATTTTAAAATAGGCTCGTTATTGTGCCCCAATAGTAAGTAATTTTGCACTTATTCGTTCTGTTTTATGATAGATTTAATGAGTTACATTAGAATATTCATTCTCCTATACAATAACCATTGTATATCATCAGCTCATTATACGTCCCACCGAGGGGCACGAGCCTACCCGTAAAGGGTGTAAAGGCGTAAGTCGTTCACGCAGGCCTTTGTGGATCGATGCGAAGAATTCAAAGGTTATGCGTAAGTCGGCCACGCACAACCTTTAAAGTTCTTCGTAGGCGTGCGCAGGTTTCCTCACGATTTTTTTTTCACCGAAAGAGCGTCGGATAAATGTACATATAAATTTCGAAAATTCGAAACACATTGGTACGTGGCGGGATTTGCACCTGCACGGTCCAGATCGAAGGAAACAGTCCACATTAATGAGCCAACGATACGTTCCGACTTTGAAAGTTGTACCGGAATAACAATTTACATTTGGATTGTAGAAAATAAGTATCGTATTATCAAGTATATTCATGGAATTGAGACCCATATTTAAGCCACTTTCAACTACCGCGTCCATTCCCCGCTGCGGACAATCAATCAATCACATGATCCAAACAAACGCAGCAACAGTCCTGCAAGTAATTAGTTTAAACGCTGAGCGCAGAACTGTACATTTATCTGATATCTTTGTCAAATAACAAGCCGAGTTACGATTTCACGTTGGGGCTATGCAGCTATAGTTAGTTGTACTGAGTTTGTATTGCTATAATTATTGATATACTTATATGACACATCATCATCACCAGCTCATTAAACGTCCCCACCGAGGGGCACGAGCCTACCCGTATAGGTTGATTAGGCATTAGTCGTCCACGCGGGCCCAGTGCGGATTGGACGACTTCACACACAACCTTCGAATCTCTTCGCAGGCGTGCATGAAGGTTTCCTCACGATGTTTTCCTTCACCGTAAGAGCGTCGGATAACGTACATATATTTTTCGAAATACATTGGTACGTGTCGGGATTTCAACCTCAGCCCTCCCGGTAGGAAGGCGACAGTCCACACACTGAGCCACCGACGCTCTTTATATATCTTTATATGACACATACTTATACGATACATACTGATATATCATATTATCTGTCAATCAATCAGCCAACATTCGTCCACTGCTGAACATAGGACCCAAAGAGCACCAACCATTCCGATCCTGAGCAGCCCGCATCCATTACGCATTATCTGTGCTTATATATATTTACTATGTTTTTTTTAAATATTAGCCATAACATGACATTCATCGGTATTTACCAGGTGGTAGACCCGATACTGAGTCGTCTAGGTAGGTCCCGTGAAATAGTGTTTTGCACTCCTGTGTTTCGGGATGAGGGCACTGTAGCTAGTGATATTACCGGGTATGAGAGACCTAACATCTAACGCTGGTGCCGGTCGCAGTGCGGCATTGATGGAGAATAATAACTGTTAATCAGTTGTTTGTCTCCTTCAGTGCCGCTGTGTCATGGTCAGGCGTATCACTTGCCATCAGGTGAGCGTCTTGACCGTCCTGTACACTTATAACATAAAAGATATATCTCCCTCAGTTAATGTAATCGTTAATTGATTCTGGATCATAACCACCGCTCTGGTTCAACGCGTATTGGTGCCTGAATCAATTACAACATACTGGTCAAGTTAGATGAACCTCTTAGATCTCTGATATATGGCTTAATTAGATAAAGTGTGAAACAATCCTGGAATACAACTCTAAGAAATCTATCAATTATCATTTGATGAAGTTCGCGACTGAGTAGGCGAATTTTCAAATTAGTCAATGATAGATTCAACTTAATCAATTAAAATTACACATCGTTATTTAATCTAAGTTTGATGTCATTGGTATCGTACTTGGTCTCTTGTCGTTTGAAAGCACGGAAACTTTCTGGGAGACTGACTTGGTACTTTTACATTAATAAAGCTTTACAATATTTTGATCCTTGTTTAGTCGCAAGTCCATTGATCCCTAAGGTCAATGCACTACCAAACGTGTACACTCTATGGGGACATCAAGATGGAATTATTTCACATCAGATACGTCAATCTGATAACGTAAGCTCACATGAAAGTCCGGCTGATTAGAAAATAAAAGTTGCCTCGCCATCGCGGCTAGAGATCGAAAGTGCGCGTGCGCATTTTTATGTCATTTTCACATGCCCATATACGGCGGTTAGGGCTGGTAAGCTACTGTTTCGATCCGACATATCGATTGTATAGTGTATGGTATCACTTTCACCGATTGCATAGCGTGTCATGACTTGGTGCTTATTGTCATCTAGCTTATGTAATGAAGCCGCAGCAGATAATGATGATGACTACTTGATCAGTGTTTACATGTCAGTTGATGTTACAATTGTAATTGCCTCTTTAAGGACCTGCAATTGTTTGTGGTTAAAATTTACTAGGGTAAATGTTAATTTACCATTTTGTAAATACCACTATGAATATTTTATTATATTTTTTTTATTGGTAGTTGATACTTATAGTGTCAAATGGTTAGTTCTGTTTCTATTCATAATTTATTAACAATTCTTTAAATCTATTGTGTCAAATTTTGAAATGCCTTTGTGTTACGTGTGGGTATCAGAAATACATATATATGCGGAATATTAAATAACATAAAGACTAAGCAGTAAAGTAATCATTGTATGAATTTTAAGTGGCCATTAGATTACTTCGTATTCTATAAAAGCAGTAACACCGAATTAGGATGGATTTAAAGTTGGTAACCGACAACCCTAATCTGTCACTTCCTTATGCAGGAAACGAGGCGAAAATAGGGAAAATCTCGATACTAGTTGTTGATCCAACAAAAAGTTAATACCATAACTTGTCGTACTTTTCATTTCCCTTTTGCTCTATATGGTATCTATAATTAGAAGTTTTCTAAGCCATGATTAAATACCGCACTTTACGAGTTCTAGTCAAGCTAAGTTAATCTCAAGTTTTTCAAATTGCTTTTAATTCTGGTTAATGGTGTAATGCTGCTTTCTCCTTTTCACACTTAGTAATTGATTCAACGAGCTTTTGATTTGGTTTGTACGTATACATATGAACACTAAAATATTATTACTAATAGACCAGGCGAACTTCGTAACACCTTTTAAATCTTACCGTATTTAACGCCTCCTGGGGCATGGTTTATACCAACAAATAAATTTATAATAACACGATTTTCGTGTATGAAATAAATAGATACGTTTCGTAGTGTATAGTGGAAGATATAAACATTCAAAAAGCCTCGATATTAATTTAACGATATTGGCATCTGAAAGAGCTTTAAGTTCTTTTATTCACAGCATATAAAGGGAGGAATGATTACCAGTCAATATTAGTATGAAGATTTTTGATTTATAATGATAGTGTTAGCCTGAATCGATCATTTATCTATTGAATCGATACGTAAGTTAGCATAAACGGGCTTAACTTGAGTAATGTTGGTAACTTTCCTCATACTGATTTCTATACAGGCTGGGTGAATCTATTTCCTATATGTTCATAGATTTGTATAGTAACCAAAGGTTTCACAGAATGACGGATCTGTCCTGACCATTTAAGTTTCGATTTTTAGAGCCAACTTTAGACACGATTTTAAGTATTGTCGATACCTAGCTCAATCCCCTTCATGGACTAAAGTCAGCCTCTCCTCCTCCAAAAAATTAATTTACTTATTTTATACACTAAGTAGTTCAGTATATGTCCGAGGTTTTTTAATTGCACAAGCAGACGAGCATACGAGCCTGTATAGTAATTTACAAAATTCTCTTAAACTGTGTTGTCATATTTCATAGAAACTTATCAAGAAACCCTTGCAATGGAAATAACATTATCGGCATTGCCGTACAATAAATGCAAACTACCCGCAAATGTGTAACCGATAAAATCCACGGTAATCCTCGGCAGTATTGAGAAGCGACGTGAATACATACAATAACAAGCAGAGGCTACATCTATTAGCGGGCACGCACATCCTGGCCCCGGAAATGTATTGAATAAGGCATAAATCACGGCCGTGCGCCCGCGCACCCAACCTTTAACGGTGCGCCGCATTGCGACCACGCTAGGCGCCGCCGCTGGCTCCGCTCGCGCGGCTTTGTCTCATACATACTCTCACACACTGCTTTGCTCCTGGTATGTTTTATTTTTTAGGTAGGCAACTGTTTCTCCCATTGTTAACCCATTACCGCCAGGAATCCAAAATCTATTGTTTGTGACGCTTGAGGCGTCCCTGGCGATCAAAGAGTTAATACCCGTCACCCATGGACTGAAAGAAAGAAGAAGCAACGAATGCGTTACCAACCTTTCAAACGTATAGGAAATAGGTTTAATGATAGGGGGAGGGGATTTAACTATATCTACGAGTATCGTGAATTAACATATAATTTGGGTAAGTTAAATGATAAAAACGAGTGCGTAAAATTATTAAATAAGTGCATATGGTTCAGATAATTATGTACGTACCTACATAAAATTTACTTAAAAATATTTTTTCCTTATTTGTATTTGCCTATATTAGGACACGGCGCGCGCGTTTTCAACAATGTCATTCGCCCGTTTGTCGCGTTGAAAAAAATCGCCGCCGGAATTATATGTAATTTACTAAAATGTAACATTCCAGTGTCCTTTACGTAATTGTACGGTATCCGACACTTGTCCCACGTGATTCCGGGAAGTGTATTTATCCGCACGCACGGACAGAACGACAAATTTAATTATATATGGCGTAATGTTTGCGGCTTATTACGCGCGTGAGGATATTATTGTATGTAGTATGGGAAACTGAATGTAATTTAGTAGTTCCACCATTTTTGATTAAAAGCTAGTAGCTAAATTGTATGTGTAAAACCGTAAATTGACATATTATCAGCGATTACTTTTTCATAACTGGGCTATGAAATTTGTTGAAAATTAGTATCTAGTACTATAAATGGCTAAAACCTACCTAAAGAATAAAACCTGCTCTAAGGTACTGTGGTAGAATTAAATGACTTATTTTAACGACTATCATTTGGAAGGTCATATGATTCATCTTAAACTCTATAGTTTCTGCAAGTTTATTTTAAAACAAGCTACGTTTTACCAATTTTCAAATGGAATAACAATAAACTGTATGCGTGCAAATATACTAAGTAATATTTTTTAAAATTCATGTAACTGAATTGTGATTAAATAATAGCATAAAATCTGTGAACTTTGCATAATTGGTAAAAGTATTTACAATAAATACACAATTATTTACTTTTAAATATTAATTTCCATTTGGCGCGTCTTTTGCTCTCACATTCAGTCCTTTTTTTCTAAAAAAGTTTGATAAACGAGTATTTTTAGCTAACACTATCTGCGCAACAAACTTTCGTAGTATAGCTACGAGCAGATATGATACTTGTTATTTGCTTAGTGAACGAACGCACTTTAAACATCTAATCACCAATTAATGTATTTTCTTACCACGTCGCAGACAAATAAGTCTTGGTAATTCGGCAAATACCGCGATGCAAAGCCTCATCATTTTGACATACACATTTAAAATTACAATTTACTGTCACGAGCAATATATAATCAAGTCGTACCGATTTAAAATTGAATAAAACACACTACCATATGATTAAGGTAAGAACACAAAAAGAAATAAGATTTTTAAATTTTTAATAACAAGCCGAAATCCATCAAAAATCGTTCATCGTACCCATAATTGGAACCTTGTACGGTTTGATAGCATCCTCGCGTTGAATGTCAACCAGACGCATACAGTAATGGTGGCCATCCAAGCCGGAGTCTGTAATCACTGCAATTTAAATTCAATTATCACTGGACCCTTAATAAATCACAAATTCGCGCGAGCGCTGGTACTGACAAAATATCGGTACATAGTGATGTGTGGTCTAATCGATAATATATCGATAGAAAAATCTAGATTACCTATTTTGTTTATTTTTAATTGAATATGAATGTAAGGGTGAAATGATCATAAAAAGTACCGTGGCTTACGTGTTACCTGGTTATTTTATATCTGTATCGCAAAGTCTACATAGGAACATATTTATTTTAGTCACGTCAAGTCAAAGTTTTTATTTTTGCATTGAGTTACGCCGAGCGAGTGAGGTTTTCAAAGATCCAAAATACAATTCTCTCTCACATTTTAACCGTATGAACACCAATGACATCTAAATTAGTCAGAAACATTAGACATTATATTTTGACTGGATTCCTGGCGTTCAAGGAGTTCAAGATCGGCAACGCAGTCGTAACTCCTTTAGATGACCGAGTGCACTCGCCACACATGAGTGTGGCGAGATCACTTAACATCAGGTAAACCAACTACCCATTAGCCTACCTATGAAATAAAACCTTAGAGGTAAATCTTATTTGAGGCTCTTTATTAAAAATCCCGCATGTTTTAAGAAGGTTGGAGTCCCAAGCAGGGCAAATATAAGAGTCTGTATGAAAAGATTGATGGATGTGAAGAAAGCCACAGAAGGAGCGCGCAAAGTGGCGCTTTATCTCTGCCTACGCCTTTGGGACCAAGGCGTAAGCTTTATTCTTTATGAATAATCTTTGAAATCGATTTTCTCTCGATTCTGTAAATTAGCGTCTCCACACATGGCGGGTTCGCACGACTCCCGCGCACCGCCGGAATGACAATGTGATGCGTTTGTTGAACTGCGCGCGCGCCGCATTGCAAACGAGCCGCGTTGCTTCTTAAATGATTTGTACGGGCATATTTTAAATGGAACCTGCCACAAGGAAGGCAATCTTAATACATAGCAAGAGAATACAGATTTCAATGCAAACAGTTATGGTGTTAGGAATAATTTCACTTGAGCAGTACTTGGGAACAAGATGTCTCAACTTATCACGTAGCCGAGACAATGGTGTTTACTTCATATATCTGAATTATTATATAAATTATGTTGTTTGGATTTGATATAAGTTGTCGTTTGATCGATGATAAGGACTCCAAATAATTCTCAACCATTGTCATTTGAGATCTGATTTCATTCTAGTTCGATCATATTTATTCGGTGGTTGAGAGTTCGGATATCACTGGGAGCACGCATGGGTTTAACCCAACCCTTTGAACGCAAGGAATCCAGAAACAATAAAAAAAATATAGTTTTTGACGCCAACTAGGTGTCATTGGCGTTCAATGGGTTAAAGTCAATTTATACTTGTAGTTTGTTAATTAAATTCCAGGTGCCACTGAATTCTGTGCGAACCTCATATTCTTATTTGTTCATAGGTATCTGCATATTTTCTTTAGATAAAATAATTTAATGGCATAAATTCTCACAACGTTAGGACGGCGCTATCTATTAGTAATTAGGCACGCTCTCACAGTAGCCGATGTAATCTATGCTAATTCTAATTCAAATTCCACGTAATACACAACTATACTTCATAATGTACGTACTTGCTAATAAATTAAAGATTACGATGAGTGACCACTTCCTTACTATCGACAAATTTATCTCAACGCTATTCTGCAGATGAAACAGGAGTGTTACCTTATCCTCATAGCAATAAGAACGGGAATAGCTTGTGCCGCTGCTACCAGTGGTGTATTCGAACCGATAGCGTCGACCGATACAAATCGAATATTAGGTGTTTATTGTTGGTACATCATTAAACGCCTGACAAGATTACGAGATAGATTCTATAATCGACTCGTGTCCACATCTGAGCAAACATAAATCTAATACTTAAGATCATAATCGAATATTTATTCGGAGGCAAATTGCTGATTAATTTTAAATGACTTACGCAACAAACGACTTTCTCCAAGACATTTCGAAGCTATTCATGTTTAAACAGTTGAAATGTAACCGATGACCTTCCGAGAGCCGGATAACAAAAGTTATAATGGGAAATCGATAATTCGTTCTCTCATGAGTGGATCGAGTAATCGATATGTCACTTATCGGTAATAGGTAAGAATTCATTTTGTTTCGTAACTTCTTAGAGAGTGAAAAGAATTTATTCTCTCAATTTCTATTTGCTTGGCGAGAGCTTTCAAGCTAGTTTATATAAATATGGACATCAAACGTCCCCATCGAGGGGCACGAGCCTACCCGTATAGGGTGTTTAGGCCATAGTCGTCCACGCGGGCCCAGTGCGAGTTGGGGCGCAGGTTTCCTCACGATGTTTTCCATTACCGTAAGAGCGGATCGGATAATGTACATAAAATTCGAAAATACATTGGTACGTGGCGGGATTTGAACCTCAGCCCACCCGGTAGGAGGGCAACAGTCCACACCATTGTGCCACCCACGCTATGACTATGTTACTGACAAAACCTTACTTGTTTACAACAATTATTTTGTTTTTAATATTAATAATCCCAACGTAATAACTTATAACGAATAGTAATAATGCAAATTGATATATTCAAAAGCATACGATCAACGTTAAATAGGTTACCCAATGACGCACCAGTTCGATCATGAACCGTTGACATCGAGTCGCGATCGAGTTGACCTTGCGAGTTAATCCGAACTGACCCAATACTCGATGTACAGATTACAGAAGGGATGCTTCCAATGATGTGCATACTAGGCGTTGTTATGGTGTGCCCGAGATAGCTAGCTAGCTAGATTGAATGGTGTTTCCATTTGGATGGTAGCCTTTATTGATGTTTCTTTAATATATAATATATTAGGTAAAAAGATGAAGCGTTATTTTATGTGTTCTTATTAATAACCGCTTAACGAGACATCAAGCCTAGTTAAGGATAAACAAGATGTTATGCTCAAAAAAAAAAAGAAAAGTTCCTCTTATTATTGAAGGCAAGGGTTTACTTTGCCTTATTAATTATTTTTTTATTATTTATAATAAATTGGTTTCACGTCACTTATTTGGCGAAAAGGAGACGTATAAAATAAGATTAATTAAATTAATATCATGTATTTTGTGGGACACCTTTCAACAATAATATAATAGCTTATGACTATTTTTATATATCACCTGAAAGAGTTGACCCGTCTGTACCTAACGATGCGGGCTAAGGAATCACGAGGACTGCGCTATGGATTTGAATTGCGAATCGAGATCACGTTTTTTTTTATTTTGTGCCAGTGTGTCATGGCTCGCACTTCGCCGTTACTCCTCCATTGTATCGATGACGTCTCTAATCATCGGATTAGTGTGAACTGTCACACTGATTCCATATTGATATCGAAATGATGCTCTCATACACAGATGCAGTCTAATCGCGTGAAATGAATATGGGCTGGTAAATTTTAACAAAAATATTGAGACTTTTGTTTATATTTTTTTATTGTATTCTTTATTTTTTATTATATTTCATTCATTATAAAGTTTTTGGATATGGTAATAAAATATTGTAAAATTTCTAGAGACTAAGCGATAAGATAGGGTAGGACAGAGTTTAGGCACTTCTACTACCAATAGTATTTACTCCTTAACATTTATGTTTATAAGTGATATTAAATAAACTATTTGAAATGTAGGTGTAAAGTTATGCCTTAATATACCTTCTTACTCACTCATTATGACATGGGTCTCATGGTTCTACACCGCAAGGTACAAGATCGGATTTAAATTAAAATAAGTTAGTTACGTTAAACATTCCAATAATAAATTCATTTTCCTTACGGAACCCGCTCAGCTAATTCATATACGCCCTTAACAATGTATAACTGGTAGTTTTCGTTAACTAGCTGAGTGGTGCTCTTAAATCAAAACCGTTGCATTTTTAAAAGGGAATTTATCAAAAGCAATTTTCAAGTAGCCGTTGCAATTTCAAAACTGCCACACGGTCCTTTACGATTTGTACTGTCATTAACTTACTGGAAATTTAATGCTCAAAATTAAATCTTGCTATTTTCTCTTAAGGTGAAACTTGAACGCGGCGGATTTTTTATTTAATTTCTTACTCTTAATGATGAAAACAAGTTGTCCTTGCTGGGTTTATTTTAAAGAAAATATAATAAATCGATGGTTACCCGACAATTGGTGGTGCGTAAATCAAAGTGACTTTTACTTTTTAAGTAGACAGTAATAAGACAGTATTCTTGGAAGGTGTTATGATTTATTTTAATTTTATTCTTGTATTTTTATATTCTTTACTCTTTGTAAACACGCACCTTTGATTATGATTACTTTTAAAATATGATTTGCAAAAAACACACCTTTTCTAATTTTTTTTTTCAGACATTTTTGATTCTTTATTTTACGAGATAGGCAATGATGAACCTACCAGTGATACCGAAACGGGGTTGAAGTTTAGTTGGTAACTTGTGAGTAGATGTGGTACGAGTATCCGGTAATTTTCGGTTTGTTGGTACAATATACAATAAGCACACCTGTTTGCTAAAGAACAAGTCTTGCCTAGGATCCATCATACGCAGACGGTTATTCTGTCTGGAAGGCCTGTGTGGTGGGCCGTATAGGCTCATTATGATGAATTAAGTGTACAGTAAGGCGTCGGTGGGCCTCAGTGGTGTGGACTGTCGCTTCCTACCGGGAGAGCTGGGGTTCAAATCCCGACACGTACCAATTAATTCGAATTTTCGAAAATATATGTACGTTATCCGACCTCTTACGGTGAAGGAAAACATCGTGAGAAACCTTCA